>RJWH01005218.1:0-82910 GCA_004363575.1 Solenodon paradoxus | reverse complement strand
ATACAGTGTTTTCAAGAGTCATAAGGTTAGAAATGAGTTAATACTTTAAAATATTTTATGACAATAATATTCCATTTCATGAATATACCGCATTGCTTTAGGTATTCTAATGATGGGAATCTGCTGAGTTTTCACTATTTTGAATAGTGAATGATGTTTTTATGAATATTTGTGTAAAGGTATGTGTATATAATTTGAATACATTCCTAGATTGGAATTGTTGGTTTATAGGAACTTCATGCTTTATAATCTGAAAATCTGTCAAACTATTTCCAATAGTGGTTTTACCATATACATCTCTACCAGCAAATAGACTTACACTTTCTCTACATATTTGTCAATAGCTGATTTCTCTCATCTCTCTCCCACTTGTCTCTCTCTCTCTTCCTTTTCTTCTCTCTCTCTGACTCTCACCCCACTCCTCTTTGATTTAATAATAGGTCATCCTAGAAAGAGTGGAGTGTTATCTTTATGAATTTGATTTTATTTCTCTAATATCTATTTATGTTGATCATATTTTCATGTGCTTATTGCTGATATGTATATTTTATTTAAAAATGTTTTTCAAATACTTTATTCATTTTTGTTGGGTGATTAATATTTTCATTGTTGAGCTGTAATAAATAGTTCATATAATAGTATGAGTATAAGACTCTTATCAAGGTTTTCATTTGTAAATATTGCTACCATTTGTACATAGTCTTTTTTAGTATTTTAGTACATTAACATTGTTTTGCAAATTTTTTAATTTAATTTCATAAACTCCTATGTGTAGTTTGCCCAGACGACCAGTTTCCCCATTCCTTAGATATATAGCAACATAGCCTGCATTCCACCAAATTGCCAAATGTTCTTCATCATTGTCCACTGGATGCTTGCCACCAGTTGCTCCTCCCATCCCCTGCCTGTCCCATTCCCTATTGGCAACCTCAGTTCTTTTGCAAGTGTACAAGGGTTGATTTGTTTCACCTGTTCCTTATTTTGTCTGTTCACCTTCCAACTATGAGTGAGATCATCTGGTATGTATCTTACTACTTTTGACTTATTTCACTTAACATAATCCTTACTAGGCTCATCCATGTTGATTCCAATGACAGGAATTCATCTCTAAGGGTTGTGTAGTATTCCATTGTGTGTATAGCTATATCAATATCTATTGATCTATATACATATATGTATATGCACGTATATATCACATATTCTTTATCTTTCATCTGACATTCAACACTTAGGTAGTTTCCAGTTCTTAGCTATTGTGAATAGGGCTGCAATAAATCTGGGGGTGCATAAATCTCTGAGAATTAGTGTTTTTGTAAATTTCAGGTAAATACTCATAAGGGGTATTGTGGATTCATAGGGGATTTCCATATTCAAGTTTTTGAGATATCTCCACACTGTTTTCCATAAGCAGTTGCATCACTTTGCACTCCTACCAATAGTATAAAAGTGTTCCTTTTACTCCACATCCTCACCAACATTTGTTATTTCCAGACTTTTAGACAATAGCAAGTTCTGAAGTGTAAATCAATATCTCATTTTTGTTTTGATTTGCATTTCCCTGAAAACCAGTGAGTAGGAATATCTTTTCATGTGCCTGTATGTTTGGAAAACTGTCTTTTCAATTCCTCTTCCCATGTTTTTATTGGATTACCTGTTTTTCTGTTATTAAGTTTTTGAGTTATTTGTATATTTTTTAATATTAATCCCTTATCAGAAATATGGAATGAAAAATCTTTTCCCAGTTAGTAGGTCATCTTTTTGTTTTGGTGATGTATTCTGTTGTGAAGAAGCTCTTTAGTTTGATATAGTCCCAGTTATTTATTTTACTGATTGTTTCCCTTGTTGCTGCAGTGAGTCCCCAAATACCTCTCTAAGGCTGATGTCTGAGAATATCTTTCCTATTTTTTCTTCCAATAATTTTATGGTTTCTGGTCTTAGGTCTGAGTCTAGTTCATTTTTACTTAATTTTTTTGAATGGTGTTAGAGAGTGGCCTAACTTCATTCTTTTGCATGTGGCTATCCAGTTATGCAAACAAAATTTATTGGAAGGACTTTCCTTTCTCCATGATATGATTTTGGTTCCTGTGTCATAGAGTAACTCAATATATGTTTTTGAGTCATCTTCTGGTAATTCAGTTCTACTTCACTGATGTGTGCTTCTCTTATTATTTCAGTACCATACCATTTTGACCACACTCACTCAATATATGGGAGTGTAATTCCTTCAGAGTCATTCATTTTTCTCATAATTTCTTTGGCTGTTTGGGGACTTTGTTTCATGTAAATTTTAAGATTTTTTTGTTCTATTTCCTTGAAATAAGTCTGTGAGATTTTAATGGGGAGTACATTAAATCTGTACATTGCTTTAGGTAAGGTGACTATTTTAACAATGTGTATTCCTCCAGTCATGAGTGGGGATGTCTTTCAATCTCTTTGTGTCCTCCCCTATTTTTAATGACTTGTAATCTTCATTGTACACATATTTCACCTCCTTTGTTAAGTATATTCCATGATATTTGATTTTTTACTTTTATTTTAGATGGTATGGTCTTCTTAATTTTTATTTTCTTATTTTAGCATGTGTTTACATACAAAAATACAATGGGTTTTTGTGCATTGATTTTTCAGCCTGCCACTTTACTATATTTATTGATTAGTTCTAGTAGTTTTTTGACAGAGATTTTAGGGATTTCAACATTTATATATAGCATCATGATATCTGCAAATAATGATTGTTTTACTTCTTTTCCTATTTGGATTCCTTTTATTTCTTTTTCTTGTCTAATTGCTTTGGCTGAGACTATCATATGATATTAAATAGCACTGGTGAGAGTGAATAGCCTTGCCTTGTTCCTGGCACTATAGGGGATGCTTTCAATTTTTAACCCCTAAGCAAATTGATAAATCATTGGCTATACTCAGAACAAAAAAGAAAACTCATACCTAGGAATCAAAAATAAATGGGGAGAAGTTACAACAGATACCACAGAAATACAAAACATTATAAGAGATTACAATGAACAGCACTATACCAATAAAGTACACAACCTCAAGGACACAGACAATTTTTTAGAAAAATGCAGTCCATCAAGACTTAACCAGGAAGAACTAGAAAGCCAGAAGAGAATAATCACAAGCAAATAACTTGAAGAGGTAATCAAATGTCCCCCTAAAAATGAAAGCCCAGGACTTTGTGGCTTTTCTAATAAGTTTTTACCAAAATTTCAGAGAATAATTAATGCCTAGTCTTCTCAAACTCTTCAAAAATATTATGAGGCTAACATTGCACTGATACCAAAAACTGAGACATCACCATGAATGAAAATTACAGACTAATATCTCTGATGAACATAGATGCAAGAATTCTCAGCAAAATATTAACAAGCCGAATCCAACAATGTATCAAAAGGATCATCTTGCATGACCAACTGGGATTTATTCCAGGGTGCAAAGATGGTTCAACATATGTAAATTTATTAATGTGATACACCATATCAATAAGAGCAAGGAGAAAACCCATATAATCATATCAATAGATGCAGAAAAAAACTTAACAAGATCCAACACCCATTTATTATAAAAGAACCCTGCATAAAATGTGGATAGAAGGTACATATTTTAACATAAAAAAGCCATATATGATAAACTCACAAACAATATAATAGTCAGTGCTGAAAAATTGTACATTGTCTTTTAACTGTAAATAGTATTCTTTGATGCACAAAAATATTCAATTCTGATAACATTCACTGTTTCTGTTTTGTTGTCGATGATTCACTGTTATTTTTAAAGAAAGGAATGCCAAATTCAAAATCAGGAATATTTTTCCTGTGTTTCATTCAATTACTTTTTAAAGTATCTATATTTAGTTCTCTGATACATTTTGGGTTAATTTTTGTATGGTATTATGGAAGAATCCACCTTCTCTTACAAATTTATACTCATGTCTTTCCATATGTAGCAAAGGATGCCACCTAGTGAGTGATTTCATTAATTGGTTACATGAAGGGAAACATGGTTATGTTCCAAAGAAATGGAAGAATACAAGCAAATAGATATCCTCTGAGAAAATTCTCTAAGATTATAAAATACGTTTTGATGAAAGTTATTTGTAAAATAATTCTTTTGAAAGGGGGCCTTGTCCCTCACATAAAGAAGCCTCACACTGCCCTCTGGTGGCCTTCTGAGAAATGGCATGAATGCTGCAGTGTCCATGATTTTGGCAAGAGTCATTGCCCCAGAATTGCAGGCAGATCAAAACTAAATTCTGTAAGTGGCAATATTTAGGGAGTTCCTTCATGTGGAAATAATAGTATAGTTATTTCACACAATTAAAAATACACCTGTTCCTAAGTGTAGTATTTCTGGGTTCCCCAATAAGAAAGCAAAACAAAATCACTGCTTTGCAGGATCTGTAGGGGAAAGGGTGGGAAAGAGAAGCTATTAAATGTCTACATCATAGTTTTGTGTGTCCAGTTTGAAGAAAATAGTATATAAAACCAAGGCATCATTCTGGAGTCCTTATGTTTATATTGACAATAAAATGTATTAGAAAATTGGAAAATGTTCAATATGTCTGCATAATTTTAATAAAGTGGATGGGTACATCCTGTATTCCCAGTTACTTTTTCAGTTAATATGAGCACTTACCCATGACTATTAATGGTGTAAAGCATTATTTTTTAATGGTGGCTTACTTTTCCTAAATGTATTTTGCACATTAATTACTTGAGTTTCAGTTTCACCCAGACATCTATTGTCAAGAAACATTTTTAACATTAACCTAAAGTGTGATTTTAAAATTTATTTTGACGAGGGTGTCTCTGAATGGGTAAAGCTTATCAAAAGTCACTTACTTATTTCCCACTATTCAGTGTTGTCATTTGCTTCTATGGAATTTCCAACATTATTGATATTTTTGCACTTCAGTTTAATTTTTCACTGAGGACAGGCCCAGGATGGTGGGTGATGCTCCATCTGTTCCAGCAGAGTTGAACCTTCTTCACCTGCAATGTGAGATTGTTGTGGAACATCTGTGTCCCCTCCTCAAATAATACTACAGATTTCTGGAGCAGGACACAAGGAAGGGCCAACTGGGGATGTACAGGGCCTGCTCCCTTGAGATATAGAGATCGCTGTGAAACTGATAGGTGGCTCCCCACACACTCCAGACACCAGGTTAGAGCCCATAAATCTGTCCTCAGGTCATTCATCCACAACTTGTGGACAGACCCAGTTATTTTTTTTACATTCAAAATGGGAACTTGGAGGCTCAGAGATTTGCCTGGAGTCACCTGGAAGGAAACTGAGCAAGGACTAGAACTCTGTCTCTCTGACTATGGATTCTGTGTTTGTTTATCATGTCCATTGTGTATAACACTTCCTGGCATTCAGGGTCTTCTCCTGAATCCTTTGAGGCTGTAACCCATAGGCCTTCATACCTTGCTTGATAAGGGGGAAGTCACCGCTTGTTTCTGGAGTTTCTCTGGTGACTGGAAAAGGACCAGCCTGTGCACTGTGATCTCCCCAGCAGTAGATCAGTTCTCTATTTGGGAAGGATGAGGTTTATCTCTTATGTACTATACATATCTTTCACTGAATTTAAGAAGGAATTGTTTCTCCCTACTCCCAAAGGCATCTGGGTACAATCTCTTTGTCAAGTGTCCCTGCTGAGGTCTAACTGGCCCCAAGTTCAAAATCCTGGCTCTGTCATTCTGAAAGGCATTGAAGGGGAAGTTCTTTAAACTTTCATTTCCTCACCAATAAATGGAGACAGTGCTTTTAAGTACCTGGTGAAATGGTTCTGATTCAAAGACGTGATTCGTGTCCAGAAGTTAGGTCTCCAGTATGTGCCCCATAACCCTTGTTGTAACTGTGATGTGACCCTACTGTGAGCATACTGCTGCCATTGGCTCCCTGCCTCTGCCTGTTCTGTTCCCTCTTTGTGGCAGGTCTGACTGCCTAGGACTCTATTGTTTCTCCAGAAGCTGGTTTGGTTTGGGGTAGAGACTATGATTTGATGATTCCTGGCTATTTCCTACAAATAACACAGAACTTTGACCTCTCACTGTTAGGGCACGGCCACAACACATACCAGCCCTACTTCTTAGTCCTGGCTGATCTCTGCTCTCACTTTTTCCCAGTTCAATAACAGGCTTTTCTTGCTGTTTTTCCAGGAAGAGTTCTGTCTTCCTTGAGAGGAACTGAGCTTGAATAAGAGCTGTGGCTGAGCCTGCAATGGCCTGTAGCTAGAGTTAATTATGGTATTCTTGCTCTGGAACTGGAGTGAGAGTTGTAGCTATTACATGTTTAGTGGTTTAGGATTGTAGAAGGACCTATTCCCTCACAAGATACTAATATGTGTATGTACAGGGTTCTGCCAGTCTTTCCCATCACAGAACTTCACATCCCCAAACAGTTATTAAAAATTTGTTCAACCTTTTTGAATCTAATCCACTCACATTTTGGTTGGTCCTAGGATCTGCTGTTCTCAGGAAATTAAAGAAAAATTCATTCATATACAGAGGCTCTCAGGAGCGCATCACATGGGGTATACAATGGACACTACCTGCTGGTGGTATTTACTGATGATAGACTCCACTAGAATGGAACCCTAAAGTGCAGGATTGTTGCCTGCTCTAGAAATTGGATTAAAGTTGTGTCTAGAAAAGTTCCTGTACCTACTGGGGATTCTCATATACTTAAAGAATGAATGAGCCATAATCACCTCTATTACAAATACATGCATGACCTGGGCCCCCACTATCAACCTCCAGGTTTCACTGCTCTCATTTCTACACCCATAGTGCAGGGAGCCAAGTTCACTCTCATTATTAACTCATGCTTATGCAGTTCCATTCTAATCTCTCTTTGGAAAAATAGAAACTGAAGCCTACAAAGATGCAGAGAAAGCAAGGATGTAATCCACTCTCTAAGAAAGACTGGAACTCCTCCCAAAGAATTTTCTTTGAAATTAGAAACCTAAGACCTGGGGAAGTTCTTGCCTATCTCTCCTACTGTGGGACACTAACTCTGAGAATATAGAATGCAAACATACACACATACACAAAATCAATGAAATATGATATAAGGACTATGGATTAAAAACTGAAGAGATCCAGACACAGAGGAGATGACAAGAGGAACAAAAATGAGGTAGGAGACATAATCTACATGGATTACCACCTCAGCATATAAGTATTATCTTACAAATGTCTATAAGATCCCCAGGTGTACATAGGTATATAACCCCCTTAGCGCAGGCAGGAGCAGACCCAAAGAACCACAGTGATGATCCAGGATCAGAAATGGGCAGAATGAGGAGTTGAGTCTCAACCTATGTCTGTCTCTAAGTGGGGACCCTGATTGCACTCAGACCTTCCCAGGGGACTGTGAAGAGGGATATATTGATGTAAAAGTGTCCAGATATTGCACTGCAAGGTGAAGGGGGTTGAGCGGTCAGCAGTCCAGAGGACTGTTAGGATAGATATTTTCTGAGGAGCAAACTAAGCTGAGAATTCAATGTATGATATCAATTCCAAGCAATGAATCCCAAGAAAACTTAGACCTCCTGTACCCAGGCACCCAAATCTAGTGACAATTCTATACCCTGCTTACTTGACTGAGAACACTAAATATAGAAACATGTTTTCCTGCTGTATCCTGACTTACCAGGGTTCCTGCTTCAGGAAATCTTAAAGTGAGAGCCTTCTATGAATCTGTGGATTTGGACCCATCTTTGAACACTATAATTCTGACCACTTGCCAGAGGTACCTAAGGTAGTACAAGGAAGCCCAGTATAGGTTTGACCGGGTCTGACACCTCTGTGAGTCTCCTGGTCAACCCTGCATCTCTTCCTCTTCAGTGTGGGAGGGAAAGGGTCATAATCTCAGACCTGCCCTAGATATAAGGAGATGGTGAGTGCTAACAACCTAGTTGTCATATCATAATCACTCACCAGAACAGCCTGGCAGGGGAAAAGGGAGTAACTGAGATGTCTTATTTGTTGTAATATGAAAAAAAGGCCTTGAAGTTATCTTATTTCTAACTCTTGGAGGTCTGTGCAGACAGTAGTGTGTATGCAGTAACAGAAAACATGGTCTGAGATCCAGCAAAGTCAGCCAGTCAGGGCTTTGGTGGGCAGTCTTTACTGATTGTCACCCATGAGTTCAGACAGGAGATCATTATTGGGGTCCTCTATTCCATGTTCCTTCAAGAGGGCCAGGGAACCCTACTGCCAACAGAGTCCAGTCTTACTCAGGGTGATAGCAGGCAGTGAGGACACTCTTTTCCCTGACTTTGACAAGACTTATGTGTTTTATCTCCCAGAATTTACCCTGCAACTACCCTGGGAACCTTTTTAGAGTCCAGTGTCCATAGTAACCTGTGTTCTCATCTCCTCCCACAATCTGTCCTCACTGCCCAGCTCCTTTTAATTCACTATCTACACATTAGAAGAAATATTATAATATGATTTCATCAGATTTCACTTCATGTTAAATCAAGTGTTTTGCATTTTCTACATATTTTGCTGTTCTAGCTCTACCTCAATGTTTATATTGATAAGAAGATTCTTCCAAACATTCTTTAAGTCTACCCATCATCATCATCATCATCATCATCATCATCATCATCATCATCATCAGGAAGGAGGCATTTACCAAAATAGCATGGTGTTCACGGTACTTTTCTATTTTCTGTTAACTGTTCCCTCATGGACACACGTGAATGGTCCCTCTAGGTTAGGAGCTGGGGCCTCAAGGGGCTGTACAACATTCAAAAGGAAGATTGTTTACCAGAGTGATCTCGCTCTCAATGATGTGAGACCTAGATGGAATTCCTTTCTGTTGCCATTTCAACACTGCCATACTGAACACCCTACATATCCTAATATCCTGATTTACCTACCCCAGGATAACTCTCTGTGTTCTCACCTCTAGAAAAGCACTTTAGTCAAAAATCACAGGGGTGAAGTTTTGGATGCAGAGAAGTGCCATGAGGACTCAACCAAAACTTTCCTAAGGTACTAATATTAATCAATTTATATCTCAACCACTGCACTTCAAATATGAAATATTTATCTGCTGAGGGACCTCAGGACATGCCTCTTTTAATTAGTCACTGAAGGACTGGTGGTTTGATCTACATTCTAGTCTACAACTGCTGATCCAGGAACTGCTTCTGACTGTGTGCCCCTCCTCTGTGTCACTCAAGGTGAACATACATCAAATGTGATTATGAATGAAAGCTGCATGGTATGGTTCAGACAAACAAGCATATTAGAGAAGCTGGTATAGAGTCTGTTGCCAAATTCCTGGGTAAGGAACCCCTAAGTCCCCACCTTCCTGTGAATATACAGAGCTTTCGTGACCACCAAACAGGTGTTTGGTGAGAAGATCAAAAAGTGAGCACCTGCCTCCCTACGGCATAGCAGTGACCCAGCCAGATACTAGCTGTGAGTCAGGAAGTTGCTATACTTAACTGAAGCTCAGTTTACTTCTCTGAAAAATAGGTTAACAAAGACCATCCTCTTAGTACTGTTATAGTGATCATGTGGGGTCCTCCATGAAGACTACTTTCTGGATGCCTGGTCCTGTGGAAATGTCTGCTGACTGACTTGTGATAATTTATCATTGTCCTCTCCCTCATGAAGAAGCCTGTGTCTCATCCTTCACTGCTTGTGTCTTTAACTGAAGTCATTTTCCCATTTGATAAGGGAATGTGAGATTCAATTAAAGGATCCCTGAACTCTGGAGTTCCCCTTCACCTGGGTTACTCCTCAGATAAGAACTTGCTAAATGGCCATCTAGGTTCCCAGATGCTCAAACTCACCTCCAAGTCATCCCCATATCTGTACACAGTTACACAAAGAGCACCTTGAGAATCTCTGGGTGCAGCCAGGGCCCTAACTTTGAGATCTCAGATCTCTGTTCATTGCTCTTCTGCTGTGTTTTTTTTAAAGGATCTTTGTTACATTTTAATTTAGTTGTTCACATTGGTTGCTTCCCCCACCCCCCCACCCCCGGCTTAGAACTTGAACCCAGAGGTATGTGGCCTGTGTCCTTCAGAGGCAACTGACTTATTCAGTGCTCCACCAGGGCATGCCACTTTTGGTGTCTTAACAATCTGTGATTTGGGCAAGATAAACAACCTCTCATTCTCTGCCTCTTTGGTCATTGTCTCTCCACAATGGTTCCTACCTGATTGATACATCTTTGTTTAATCTTCTGCCTTTGAGAACATACTGAGCTTAGTGTCTCACTCTATTTCAAAGAAGATGGTAAAATGATGTAGTGTCACTTCTAAGACTTGGTTATAAAAACTCTTTCTCACGCTCTCTCTCTCTCTCCTCCCCTATTATGAGGAATTAATTTCCATATTATGAATTGTGGTTTTGATTTCTGTTTCCCTGATGATTACTAATTTGAACACCTCTTCATGTATGTACAATACTTGGTATATCTTCTTTGAAAAAACAGTTCATTCAGATCCTCTGGCTTTAAAGAATAACTGATTTTTATCCTATTGTGTATAGGAGTTCTTCCCTAATCACATGCAAGATTTGCAAATGTATTCTCCAACTTTTTAGGTTGCATTTTTCCTTTTGCTGATTATTTCATTTTAGTTTGATTAATCTCCCTTAACTGTCTGTTTATAGTGCCTGTTTTGAGTATCAGATCAAAAAATAAGAAAAATGTTCTGTCTTTGATCTTTTTATTGTCTTCTAGTCTCTTAATATTTAATTTTGCTTTCATCTTCTTGTTTTTATCATTTCTTCTACCAATTTCAGATTCATTTATAATTATTTTCTATTCCCTTGAGTTGTAAAGTCAAGTCATTTATTTAAGCTCTTTCTTCTTAATGTAGGAATTTGTTCCTGTTAATAGCACTCTTAGAACTGTTTGCTGCATCCCAACTTAAGCTGCCGGGATAGAGCCTGCTCCCCAGCAACTCAGAAATATAATAAACAGTTTGGGATGCAGATGTATTAATCAATATAAATAATTGTTTAAGATTAGCAGTGCTTTCAGTCTTTACTTAGAAGTTTGATGATGTTTTTGTGACTTCAGTATGATTTTGGAACTAAAATTTTATGTCAAAAACTATTATAAAATTTACTTGCTTCTTGTTATGTCACTTCAATTCAGTTTCCATCAACATATTGAGGAGTTCAAGTTAGAAATGACTGTGTTGGTTGATCATCATTCATACTCAAATATGTTTTTAATGATAGTAGATTTATTATTTTTTGTTTTCATTTATATTTTTATTGTAGTAACTGTGATTTTGCACAATAAAACAAACTCATATGTATAGGTTCCCCATATGTGCAGTTTCTACATTTTGCAGATATGTCAACATACCCTGTCTTCTACCAAATCACCAAGAGTTCTTCGCCATTATCCAGTAGGCTCTGACACCATTTTCCCTGCCCCACACCGTCTCATTCCCTACTGATAACCTTAGTTCTATAACAAGTGGCCAACAATTGGTCTTGTTTTGTCTGTTTCTTTGTTTTTTCGATTCACATTCCACCTATGAGTGAGTTCATCTGTTATTTATCTTTCTTCTTTTGACTTGTTTCATTTAGTATAATCCCCTCTTGATCAATCTGTTATTTGATTCAAATAACAGGAATTCATCTCTTCTAAAGGCTGTGTAGTATTCCACTGTGTATATGTACCACATCTTCTTTATTTATTTATCTGATGTTTTACACTTAGGTAGTTTGCACTTCTTAGCTATTGTGAATAGGGGCTGCAATAAAAATGGGGATGCATAAATTTCTGTGAATGAGTGCTTTTATATCTTCTGGGTAGATACACAGAAGTGGAATGATGGGATCATATGGAATTTCCATCTTCAACTTTTTGAGGAATCTACATACTGTTTTCCATAGAGGTTGCATCAATTTGCACTCCCACCAACAATGCATAAGTGTTCCCTTTTCTCCACATTCTTGACAACATTTGTTGATTCAAACTTTTGGATAATAGCCAGTCTCTCAGGTGTAAGGTGATATTTCATTGTTGTTTTGATTTGTATTTCCCTGATAGCCAGTGAGTAGGAATATCTTTTCAGGTGCTTATTGGTCATCTGTGTATCCTCTTAAGAACTTAAGTGTCTTTTTGATTCCTCCTCTCATTTTTTTTATTGGATTGCCTGTTTTTCTGTTACTGAGTTTTATGAGTTGTTTATATATTTTAGATGTTAAGCCTTGGTCACAAATATGTAATGCAAATATATTCTCCTAGTTAATAGGTTGCCTTTTGGTTTTAGTGATGTTTTCATTTTGCCGTGAAACTGTTAGTTTGATGTAGTCCCAGTTGTTTATTTTTCTTTTGTTTTCCTGCAGTTGAGTCCCCAAAGACCTCTCTAAGGTTAATGTCTTGGAATGTCTTCCCTATGTTGTTTTCGAAGAATTTATAGTTTCTTGTCTTATGTACAATTCTCTAGTCCATTTGAGTTAATTGTGAATGGTGTTAAGAGAGTGAATTAGCTTCATTCTTTTGCATGTGACTGTTCAGTTATGCAAACAAAATTTATCGAAGAGATTTTCCTTTCTCCAATGTATGCTTTTGTCTCCTTTGTTGTAGATTAATAGACTGTATGTGAGTGGGTCAGTTCCTGATGATTCAGCTCCATTCCACTGGTCTGTGCCTCTGTTATCATTGCAATACCATACTGTTTTGATCACTGTCGCTTTGCAGTACAGCTAAATGTCTGATTGTGTAAACCTTCCAACTTTGTTCTTTTTTCTCATAATTGCTTTGGCTATTTGGGTTCTTTTGTTGTTCCATACAAATTTTAATATTTTTGATCTATTTCCTTGAAATAAACCTGTGGGATTTTGATGGGGATCACATTAAATCTGTATATTTCCTTAGGTAAGATGACCATTTTAATGATGTTGATTGTCCAAACCATGAGCAGGGATGTCTTATATCTCTTTGTATCCTCTTGTATTTCTTTTTAGAAGGACTTATAGTTTTTATTGTACAGGCGTTTCACATACTTTGTTAAGTATATTCCAAGATATTTGATTGCATTTGTTTCTATTTTAAAATGATGTGGTTTTCATGATTTTGTTTATTC
Organism: Solenodon paradoxus; assembly: GCA_004363575.1. Taxonomy (NCBI): domain Eukaryota; kingdom Metazoa; phylum Chordata; class Mammalia; order Eulipotyphla; family Solenodontidae; genus Solenodon; species Solenodon paradoxus. The sequence goes on along the minus strand of RJWH01005218.1, from coordinate 69,814 downwards.
TAGCATGTTGTTTTTCTATAAACATGCAACTGATTTTGTGTGTTGATTTTGTAACCTGCCACTTAATTTTTTGATTATTTCTATTAGTTTTTTGACAGTTTTGAGAGATATGTGTGTGTGTATAAGTATATATATATATATATATATATATATATATATATATATATATACTCATGTCATCTGCAAATAATGATAATTTTACTTCCTCTTTTCCAATTTGGATTCCTTTTCTTTACCTTTCTTACTTGTTCTAAAACATCTCATACTATGTTAGATGTCAGTGGTGACAGTGGACAACATTGCTTGTGTTTTTGTCATATATTGGCTTTATTATGTTGAGGTATGTACCTTCTATCCCCATTTTATGCAGGTTTTTTTAATCATAAATAGGTGTTGGATCTTGTCAAAATCTTTCTCTAGTTCTATTGATATGATCATATGTTTTTCCTCCTTGATCTTATTGGTATGATAGACTACATTAATAGATGTACATATGTTGAACAATCTTTGCATACCTAGGATAAGTTCAATTTGGTCATGATGGATGATCTTTCTGATGCATTGTTGGATTTGGTTTATTAAAATTGTTTTGAGAATTTTTCCATCTAAGTTCATTATTGGCCTGTAATTTTCTTTCTTGGTAATATCTCTGTCAGCTTTTGGTATCAGCGTGATATTAGTCTCACAGAAAGTATTTGGGAGGCTTCCCTGTTCTTCAATATGTTGGAAGAGTTTGAGAATAATAGGTAGCTTTTCTTTTCTGAAGATTTGTTAAAAACTCATTAGAAAAGCCATCATATCCTGGACTTTATTTTCAGGGATACATTTAATTACCTCTTTAATTTCTTTGCTCGTAATTGTTCGGTTTAGGTTTTTCAATTTTTCCAAGTTCAGTTTTGGTATACTGTATTTTTCTAGAAATCTGTCCATGTCCTCAAGTTTGTCTACTTTGTAAGCATAGAGCTATTCATGGTACTCTTTTATGATGTTTTGTATTTCTGTGGTATCTGTTGAAACTTCTCCCCTTACATTTCTGATTCTAGTTATGAGCATTTTCACTCCTTTTTTTCTTTTTGAGTCTAGCCAATGACTTGTCAATTTTGCTTATTTTTTCAGGAACCAACTTTTGGCTTCATGGATATTCTGGATTTTCTTTTTGTTTTCTATTTCATTTGTTTCTTCTCAAGTTTTGATTATTTCCTTTCTACTGATCTTTGGCTTTAATTATTCTTTCTCTAGCTTTTTAAATGTAGAGTTAGGTTGTTTATTTATAATGTTTCTTGTTTATTGAGATAGGTCTGGCATCAATGACCTTCCCTCTTAGTACTGCCTTTGCAGCATGCCATAAATTCTTATAGCTCATGTCTTCATTATCACTTGTCTCTAAGTATTTTGTAAGTATTTTGTGATTTCTTCTTTTGCCCAAGAGTCATTCAGAAGCATATTATTTAGTCTCCAAGTAATTTGGGGTTTTCCAGCTTTCTTTCTTTGGTTTATTTCTAGTTTTAATTCATTGTTGTCAGTTAAGTTGCTTGTTAATTTTTCAATCGTTGTATAAATTTGTTGAGTCATGTTTTGTGTCCCAACATATGATCTATCCTTGAGAATGTTCCATGTGCACTTGAAAAGAAAGTGAAATCTGTAGTCATTGGATGAAGTGTTCAATATATGTCTATTAGACCTACCTGTTCCAAATAGTCATTTAAAGCTGCTGTTTTCCTGTCAAATTTCTGCTTGGTGGTTGTAAGTGGTGTGTTGAAGTCTCCTACTATTATTTTGTTACTGTCACTGTCTCTCATCAGTTCTAGCAATACTTGATTCATATCTTTTGATACTCCTTCATTTGGTGCTTATATGTTAATAAGTCTTGTCTTCTTGCTGGTGCCCCCCTTAATCATTATATAATGTCCATCTCTGTCTTTTGTTATGCTTTTTAGTTGGAAGTCTGTTTGATTTGATGTAAGTATGATTGCTCCTGCTTTTTTGTGGTTGCCATTTGACCATAGAATTATCTTCCAACTACTAACTTTGAGTCTTTGCTTATGTTTTGAGAGGTGAGTTTCCTGAATGCAGCAGTAAGTTGGATTATTCTCTTTAATCCATTTGGCCACTCTGTGTCATTTGACTGGTGAGTTCATTCAATCAATGTTTAGGGCAATTATTAATATGTAGCTATTAATTGTCATTTTGTAAGAGGTTATCCTAAAGTTAGCATTAAGATTTCTATGTTTATTTCCTATTTTTATTTTAAATCAGATTAGACTTATACTCGTTCTACCTTCCACAAGTTTGTTCTTTTCTCCTCCTTTACACTTTTTATATTAGCCACCTTACTGTTTTTAAGCAGGGTTTCCTTACACTTTTTAGAGCACCCTTTAGTACTTTTTGTAGAGCTGGTTTTCTGATCATGAATCCCTTCAACTTTTGCTTATCAGGAAAGCTTTTTATAATTCCTTCAGTTTTGAATGATAATCTTGCAGGGGTTGTTAATGTAGGTTGAAAATCCTTTTCTTTCAGCACTTTGAATATATCATGTCATTTCTTTCTGGCCTGTAGAGTTTCAGTTGATAAATCCAGTGGTAATCTTATGGGATTTCCATTGCATGTGACTCATTTTTGTCTGACTAGTTTTAAGATTCCTTATCTCATGTTTTTGAAATTTTCATGTCAATGTTTCTAGGTGTAGGTCTGTTTGGGTTTATTTTATTAGGAACTTCCTAGGTCTGGAGGCTTGCTTCATTCTTCAGGTTAGGGAACTTCTCAGCTCTTATTTCTTCAAATACAGTTTATGCTCCCTTTTCTCTTCTCCATCTGGGACCCCTAGGATGTGAATGTTGTTCCTTTTGATGTTATTCCCTAGTCTTATGCTCTCTTCATTTATTTGCATTATTTTATCTATTTGCTGGTTTGGTATAGTGAATGCCTCTGCCATGTCTACTAGCTCACTTACTCTGTTGGAGGCTTTATCCATCCCATTCTTGAGTCCTTGTATTGAATTCCTTAGTTCTGTTACTATATTCTTCATTTCTTTGATATCTTGCTCCATTTCTCTGTTTTGTTGTTTTCTTTTTCTTCATCTATGTTTTTGATTTCCATGAGTATGTTTTCCACTATTGCCCTAAATTCAGCCTCAGGTAGTTTGCTTACATCTGTTATTTTCAGATTTTCCTCTGAGGTTTTAATCGGATCCATCATTTTACATGTATTCTCTGTGTCTTTGCTCTGTTTGACATCCTATTTATGTTTGTGTACATTAGATTTCCCTGCAGTAATGGCCTTTACTCAACCTGCAACAAGTAATCCTGGAGCTTGGTTTGAACACTGTGGGGGGTGTTTCTTCAGTTTTGTGGCATCACCATTACTTGGATTTGTTAAAGTTCTTAGATAGAACCTCTGTTGGGGTGTGAGAGTTCAGCCTATGGGGTTGGAATTTTTGTGGAGGATGCAGAGTTTTCCCTCAGTGTCCCAGCTCTGAACAAATAATAAGCACCTTGTTGTTGGGTCACAGTCAGCTTCAGGCTGCAGTTTTGTCTCCACCCACAGGGTGACAATAGTGATTAATGTTGATAGTTTCTCCCTCTGGGAGACTCTTCTTTTAAGCCTGGGGGTGGAATTTCAAGAAGGCAGGTCCTGTGACTCTAGTGCAATATGATGGAAGGGGGTGGCAGTTGGATATGACAGTGCCCAGTGTAATTTCCTCACTTTGACTTTAGCTACCAGGGCACCAGTCCTCTTTCAACCCTGTGCCAAGACCCTCTCCCCTTACTTCATGTCCCAGTCCTACTGGATGGACTGTCTGCTGCTTTTGTTAACTCCAGTTCTTTAAGCAGTTCCACCCCCTTCACCACAGCTTGAATTCTGAATCTGTGGTGTAGCTCTGAACCCTGATGCTTTCACCTACCTTTTGTAGTCATGATTGCTGTTACATCTCTGTAGCCTCTGTGTCTGCTTTCCCTCAGTGTTTGTTTCTGGAAAATAGGTGAATTCTTAGTTGCTCTGTGGGAGGATGTGGATCTCACTCCTACCAGGTTGCCAGCTTGACTCTGATCTCCCCAGATATATGTTTTCACATGATCACTGTCTGCCTCTTGTCTCAAGCAAGAAAAGTGAGTTTTAAAAATAGTTTCAATTATCTTATTTTCAGTATAAGTTTAACATCATAATTAAACCCTCTATGTATCTCAGTATTCCTTATCTCAGCATATTTTCAATAGTCATTAAGAGGTGAGACTCAAGTGACATTGCATGGATAAGATATGACTGGACATGCTAGAGTTTTGGCAAAAAGAAACACATATTATTGCAGATAATGCTCATTGTTCAGAAAAATATAACATTCTCTTCTTTAGTATAACTTGATTTGATGTGGCCAAATGACTGATCCTATCAATGAAATATGAGGGGAAAACATGTTTGGGCTAATAAATTGTTGCTATGTCTGCTAAACACGTTCTTCATTGTTATTCTGATGTTTTGATCAAATGGAAGAAGTCTGTTTCTCTAAATTCTTTGTAGAGAAATATGTCCACTAGAAGTATCTGTCATGTGAATGAGCAATCACTTCTGTTATGTCAGTTCACCAAAATGTGTGGGTCATGAGTTTTAGCATTCAGTATCGTGCTAACTCATATAGACATTGCAGTACACGATATATAGTATCCCTAATGCTAAATTATAATAAGATACATTATTACTTGTATGAATCTTTTTTAATTAGATGTAGCAAAGACCATAAGTTTTCATATCTATCCATTTTCTTCTTCCACAATAATGTAATGGCTAAATTTAACTAAGATTATGATGACAGAATTAAGATGATATAACACTTTTCAGTCTTTGTTGTGTGCCATGGTGTGGCCATGTGTATACAACTGGTCCTATACCAGTAGGATGTAAACAGAGTAATATAATGAAATCCTTTCTCAAAGAAAAGTGCTTTTTGTAATATTCCTTTTATTTTCTGTTTCATTATCCATTATGCTCCCTATAAAGCTGATAGATGTCTTTAGCTCGCATTGCCATCCTGAGTAATGAGGATGAGTGCCCTGGGAGTGTGGAGTGGGGTGAAGAAGGGGTTTGTTCCAGAAAGATTGTATAGATACTTAGATTCATAGTCAAACATGAGAGTGAAAAATCAAATAAATTATTCTGGCTGGGAATTTGGTCAAGGAACAGAGGAAATCCTGGTGGGGTGGAGCCAGGATTTCTACCTGGTGAGCATGAACAAAAGAATGGGACTCCAGCTGAGATTCCTGAGGGTAGGTAAAAATAAAGACAGATAAGGGAACTCCCTGAAGCCTCAGAGTCACACTTGACCTATTTAGGTTACATTCTAGTGTTAGCTGAGTGGCTTATATATTAACTTTTCGTATCAAGTCTGTTGTGTGTGTTTTATGTTGTGTGTGTTTGGAATTGTTCATCTTGGCAGATCAGTGAACTGTGGTTGTAGATACTTTGATTATAGAAACCATACATGCATGTATACATTACATACTAGAGACAATGTAGTGGAATGGTTGGAGGCAGAGATATACAACCAGACTGCTGAGGTTTGCATTCTTGTTCCAAAACATATCAGTTAACAGTATTTTACTTATCTGTGCCTCCAACAAATCCCACAACTAGTAACTAGATGCTGTAATCTGTATCACCAATACTTCTAACACTGGACACTGATAACTTGCTAGCTGTCATTTTGACTCAGGAACTATACTCCTCATGATTACCGATCCTTGCCTCCAGAGCTCAAGTCAAAGTTCTGGCGGATATATCTGATTTGCTTAGTCTAGGTCATTCTGGCTACAACAGATGATAGGAAAGCAAGTATTTAATATTTTCAGTTTCTCAAGTGAGAAATGTGCTCTATCTCTTACCATTCCTCATTAGGAAGAAAATTTTCCAACCATAGGAAGTTCATATTTTGGTGGGAAAAAAAAGCAACTGATATCCTACCTGTCAGCATTACAGAAATGATGTAATTATGGCTCAAGGAAGTGGTTTTCCAACTGTAAATTTGAACACATTAGTGACTTATGAAATCATTTTAGGGGGTTGCAACTAGATTTTAAAAAATGAATAGAAATTATCAGAATGTCTCATATATCGTAAGACCAAATACTTGTCCTGTGAAAGGAACAGAATAGGGGGCTGAAACTTATAATTAGCATTAACAACAAATGCATGGCAACAGACAGGAAAAAAACAAAAACAAGAGTTAGTCAGCAAAATAGTTCCCCAATAACTTACATATATAAAGTTGGGTGTCATCTGGCCACCTATATCCTCTTCCTTCTTTTCCTTTCAAAAAGGAGGCCCACTCTCTATTGAGAGTACTTTAACTTTTTTTTACAGTAAAACTTCTCTTTTTCATTAATGCTTTGAGAATTCCTTTTGGAATCTTGAGCTAAATATCTCTTGCGTAACAGATGACCTAGAAAGTGAGAGTAGAGAATGGGCATAGGACTAGGAGGTGGTAAGCTCCTCTTGGGATTGGGCTACCCTGGCAATTGGCTGAAACAAAAGCTAGGCTGGGTAACCCACTAAAACTGATGCATCACTGCCTGTTCGTCTGCCAGCTTCAGACACTTCTGGAACAGGGTCTCATCTTCTGATACCACTTTTGGTGAGCCTTAGCCAGTGAAGCAAAAGTTAATGTGTTAACTTTCTTTAAAATATTTGAAATTACACAAAGCTTGCTACTTCTCAAAAGTGGAAGCTTAGAGGCATCAGAATCAAAGAAGCAGTCATTGTGTTATTCTTCCATTCTATTGCTGTTTTGTTTTTCTCTCTTGGATGGATGAGATCTTGCTTTATCCCCTCAATCCTATCATGCAGGTCCTGAAGAACAATGACTGTTGTCTATTGCCCAGTGACTTTTGAAAATCCTGAACTCCATCAACTTCACATACTGCAAGTGAAGCTACCTGAAATTCAGGGCATTCATCATTTTAAAGAGAATCAAACTCAACATGTCCTCAAAACATCCTTCCTTCCTGGCATCTTTCATAACCTGAGCCCCTCTCTATGCAACTGTCCTGTTGCGCAACTATTTCTCTTATTTTCTATCTTTTAGCAGATCAGAGACCCAAGAGAAGGCCATTTTTTCTGTTTATCTGCCTAGTTTACAAATAGTTGAACTGTTCCTCCAGAGCATAAAAGGCCGGGTCTGTGGAAAGTATTGGCCTTTAGATCATTTAGCAACAATTTCTCACCTCAAAAAATCGTTGATGGGAGCCATTGCAACCTTAGATGTGAGAGTGATGGGACAGAAGAGAAAAAAAAATGGCAAAACTTAGGGCCACTAAAACAATGATCCCTCTTTACTAACCTATTTTTAGAGACACAGTCCAAAATTACTTCTGCCAGAGAACTCCAGGCAACTCTTCTGCAAACTCAAACTCCTGTGAGAACTCCAACTCCCGTGAGAACTCGAAGTCTTGTGAAAAATGCAGGCAACCTTACTAGATCTCTCAACTATCAGGAGAGCTGCAGTCCCTGGGTACACCCAAAGGGGGAGGTCCATCCATCCCCTGGGTATATGAGAGTCACCATTTTAATAGTGAACATTATCCTCTAACTTTCAGCTGCGTGCATCATTTTTGTTTATCTGATTTCTAATAAACTTGCCATGTGATCCTGGCTCTCTCTGTAAATTCTTCCTGGATGTACCCTGCATGTCATTGGTGTGTCCCAGTTCGCTCACCCTCACCCTACATCAAGAATTCAGAATTGTACCCTGTGACCCCAGAGATTTTGTAAGTCACTCCACATATCAAGGGCCTTTGAGGAAAACCCATCTTCATGTTGCCAGGGAAGTCGGAGGCAGGTTGGAATCACAGGGCACCATGATAGGCCAGGACTAGAGATAGTCATGTCATTTTGGACTTCGATGGGAAGAGTTCCTCCACTGCTAACTAAAAGGGACCTCACAGCTTCCCTTTTCTTTCTAGGATTTCTCTTCCTGAAACCCACAGCAGGAAAAAAAAGGGAATAATCAGTCTGTATCCACCAAAACCTTTTGGGGTGCATACCAAAAAATTGGCATGACTTAGGTCTAGATTCATTGGCAAAAAATATATTTTTGTAATACACTGAAGCTCCAGTATAATCTAGATGAGGAGAAATAACTCATGAATGGGTCTCTTAATTATAATACCATTTTGCAACTAGAACTTTTCTGCCATCAACAGAAAAAGTGAACTAAAACTCTTTACATTCAAGCCTCCATGGCATTTAGAAATAAACCCAGTCTGTGTGGAAAAAAAACCCAAGTATTTCAGAAGAAAATCCCACCATTCTAACAACCATGGCACTGAGAGTAGAACAATAATCTTTTCTGGATGGAAGCATACTTGCCTCACTTCCTCCCCTTTATTTCTCTGCCACTCTTTCATGCCTACTGCCCTCCTTGGATTGGCTCTGAACCCTCCAAAAGGTGATAGGGGGACTAGTAGGCACTAGGAGGGTTCAAGACCTTTCTCCTTTTTGGGCCTGTAGAAATGCAAAGAAAAACTGGGAACTTTTACTTAGGGCTTGGTGAAATGTATAGAAGATACTATTCTTTTAATTGACTTCTAAAAAGAAGCCAAAGCTTAAGCAGTTTCATTGCATGTCACCCAGACTGTCTCAGAGGGATTATAAGAGTAGAACTTAAGAAAAAACTGCATGTGAATTAAAAAATTAAACTTTAATATCAGTAATATACTTATTAAAACAAAGCCTTAATATATGTATCTAGTAAAAGAACAAAGCCTAAATTTAAATTAAAGCCAGTTTTAATAACAAATTATAAATGTTCAAGATACCTACCTAGACAGAAGTTGTGTCTCAACCAAGCTATCTGTATCAGCCTGCTGATAAAGAGAAATGAAAAACTGTATCCTGTCACATGAATATGACTTTGACTAATTGAGTAATTAAATATTGTCTCATTATTGTCTTGTAAGTGTTTTGAAGTCCTTTAATACCTTGACCAAACTTGCCAAAGCTTACCCAAATCAAGCAGTTTTGTTTCTAAGAAAAATATGGGAAATCTTACAGAGCTCTTGAGATACATCATATAAAGGGGAATTACCCTCTGTATGAATGAGACATTAAACAAATTTGACTCATCGGGTACAGTACATCTTATGTCAAATACAAATTAATTTGGCCACCCTCCTGAATCAGTAATGACGATAAGAAAGATTAAAGGGGCCCAAGAACCTACAGTTTCCACACCCAACTTGAACCTGTGAGGAGCCCTGGGTAATTCTTGACTTGCAGGTAAACATATTAAATTCTTGGCACATCATGGTGTGCTAGTCCAGGAATAGTCAACCTGTCCTTAGTTCAAGACATGGGATCAGGGAAGCAACAAATGACGAACAAATGAATAACATTGTTTTTTCCTCCTCATTCTTCCTGCCTGTCTGCTTATTTGTCTTCATTTCTGCTTGTATCTCTTTTAAAAAAAATTAAATTCATAATAGACATGTGAGTCACTTGTTCTGTTCTCCATAACATGGAGAAGATTGGACCCTTATCTTCTAAAATCTATACTCTTTGGGGTATTAATTACACCCAAAAGGAAATTAGATAATTCACTTCCACCAGAAAAAAAGCATGACCTAGTTTTTGTGAAATAACTTATGGAAGGTCTCTCTTAACTACAGATCCCCTTTTTGATTTAGAAAGACATTCACTTCTTTTTAAAAATTTTAGCAGTAATATTTACTATTTCTTTTTTTCACAATGCCATATTCATATTAGGACGATGAAATTGAGTTTTAGTCTATATTTCATACCACACTCAATATCAGAGTGCCATAAGAAAAACCATAGCCAGCATCATAGCCAATGGCAAAAAACTGAAAGCATTTTTCTTAGGTCAGGGAGAAGGCAAGATTGTCTACTCTCACCACTACTATTTAACAATGTACTAGAGCACTTAGCCAGAGAAATTAGGTAGGAAAAGGAAATGAAAGGAATCCAAATTGGAAAGGAAGTAGTAAAACTCTCATTATTTGCAGATGAAATGATTGTATATATTAAAAATCTCAAAAAATCCATCAAAAATTTCTAAAACTCATCAATGAATGCAGTAAAGTGGCAGGCTACAAAATCAATGTGCAAAAATCTGTTGCATTTTTATACACAACACACTAGAAGACAATGAAATCATGAAAATCACACTGTTTACAATAGAAGTTAAATGAATGAAATGCTTGGGCATATACCTAACAAAGGAATTAAAAGATCTATACAATGAAATCTACAAGTCTTTCTTAAAAGAAATAGAGGAGGACACAAAGAAATGGAAAGACATCCCATGCTCATGGCTGGGAAGAATCAATATCGTTAAAATGGTTTTCTTATCCAAAGCAATGTATAGGTTTAATGCAATCCCCATTAAAATCCCATGGGCTTATTTCCAGGAAATAGAACAAAAAAATCTTAAAATTTGTATGGAACAACAAAAGACCCCAAATAGCCATAGTAATTGTTAAAAAAAAGAATGAATCTGGAAGGAGTACAACTCCAGTCTTTGAACTATATTATAAGCAATAGTGATCAAAATGCTATGGTGCTGGAATAATAACAGAGGCACAGAGCTGTGGAATAGAACTGAATCACCAGAAACTGACCCATTCACATGTAGTCAGTTGATCTATGACAAAGAAGTCAAAAGCATACGATGGAAAAAGGAAAGGATCTTCAGCAAATGGTATTGGGAAAACTGGGCAACCACATGTAAAAGAATGAAGCTAGACCACTATCTAACACCATTCACAAAAAATTAACTCAAAATGAATTAGACACTTGGACATAAGACAAGAAACCATAAAGTTGTTAGAAGACAATGTAGGAAAGACTTACTTTCCATGACATCAGTTGTAGAGAAGCCTTTGGGGATGCCACTCCACCATCAAGGGAAACAAGAAGAAAAATAAACAACTGGGACTACATCAAAATAAGGTGCTTCTTCACTACAAAAGAAAACGTCACCAAAACCAAAAGGCAACCTATTAATTGGGAGAAGATATTTGCATTCAATATTTCCAACAAAGGCTTAATATCTAAAATATACAAAGAACTCATACAAGTCAACAACAAAAGAACAGGCAATCCAATAAAACATGGGAGGAGAAAATGGAGAGACATTTTTCTGAAGAGGATACACAGGTGGCCAACTGTCACATGAGAAGATGCTCCTACTCCCTGGCTATCAGGGAAATGCAAATCATAACAACAATGAGATAACACCTTACACCTGAAAGACTGGCTATTATCCAAAAGTCTGGAAACAACAAATGCTGGTGAGGATGTAGAGAAAAAGGAACACTTTTGCACTGTTGGTGACAGTGCAGATTGCTATGACCCCTATGGAAAACAGTTTGGAGATTCTTCAAAAAACTGGAGATGGAAACCTCATTTGATCCTGTCATTCCATTTCTGGGCATCTACCCAAGAGATACAAAAGCACCCAACCGAAGAGATGCATGCATGCTATGTCTACTGTGACCCTATTTACAATAGCTAAGAACTGGAAATTACCTAACTGCCCAACATCAGATGAATGGATAAAGATGTGGCACATGTATACAATAGGATACTACACAGCCCTTGGAAGAGATGAAAACCTGTCATTTGAATCAATATGGATGGAACTAGAGGGGATTATGCTAAGTGAAAAAAGTCAAAAGAAGAAAGACAGATACCAGATGGCCTTACTCATAGGTAGAAAATGAATAGAGAAAACAAAGGAACAGACGAAACATAACCAGCCCTGAAATATTTGCAACAGAACTGAGTTACCAAAAGGAAATGGGGCAGGCGAGGGCAAATGGTGGTGGAGCCCACTGGTCAATGATGAAGAATACTTGGGATTTGGTGGAGGGCGGGGTGTGTTGATGTATATATGAAGAATAGGGAAGCTTTACATGTGAGTTTGTCTTATTGTGTAAAAATAAAAATAATTAGATAAAAATAATAAATATCAACAAGGAGCTCAATGGAATAGAATGTAGAAAACACTATAAAATCAATGAAAACCAAAACTATTTTTTAAAGATCAATAATATTCTGATCATCTAATTACAATGTATTTCTGAAGGCATTTCCCCACACATCCAAGCAGTTTTGACACTAGTTGGGTGTCCTACAGTTTAACTCAACTATGGCACTATCTACTTGGAGATATTATGAAATTTTCAAAGTTAAGGGCTCAGTCCCATAGGACTGGTCTGACTCCCATCCTATTTCAGATACCAGTTGCACTATTATTTGTGACCAATAGACTATGGATTGGAGATTGCAATGACCAGTCCCTTTCCTTGCGTTCACTTAATTTACTAGAGTGGCTCAAAGAACTCAGATAAATATTTTGCTTACTAGATCACCAGTTTACTGCAAGAAGATATAACACAGAAACAACCAAAGTTAGCAGATACATTGGACAAGATATGGGGAAAGAATGCAGAATTTCTGTGCCCCTGCTAGGTAAGCTACTTTCTCCAAATTTCCATTTATTCATTGCCCTGGAAACTCTTTAAACTTGATCCTTCTGGGATTTTATGGGGAATAAATTATGTGGTCAAAATTGATTAAATAATTAGCTATTGTAAATTTTTTTAATTTAATATTTTTTAGGTAACTTTGCTTTTCAAATTAATATAAGCCCACATGCACATTCATCAAATATATGACAACACATCTTGACTACCACCATTATCAAAGGTCATGCACCACTGTCCGCTGGACTCACCATACATTGATTCTGCCCATTACCCCTTCCCTAATGATAATCTCAGTTCTGTTGTCAGTATCTAAATGTTAGTTTTAGTTTTGTCTGTTTGCTTTGTGTCTTTATATTCCATAAATGAATGAGAGCATGTGGAATTTGTCTATCCTTCTTCTGACTTATTTCATTTAACATAATCCCCTCTAGTTCCATCCATGATGTTAGAAATGACAGGATTTCATCATCTGGGGATTCCAGTCTCAATTTTTTGATGAATCTCCATACTGATTTCCATAAGGTTTGCACCAATTTGCACTCTCATTAGCAGTTAAAAAGGATTCCCCTGTTTCTGCACCCTCACCAACATTTATTATTTCCAGACTTTTGAGTACTAGGCAATCTCACGTGTATAAAATGATATGTCATTACTATTTTTATTTGCATTTTCCTGATAGCAAAATAAGAAAAACAACTTTTCATATGCCTGTTAGCCACTTGTATATCTTCTTTGGAAAAATGACTATCCACTTCTGTCCATTTTCTTGATTGGGTTGTTTATCTGTTATTTAATTTTATGATCTCTTTGTATATTTTAGATATTAAACCTTTGTCAGATGTATGATGTGCAAATGCGACATCTCAGTCAGTAGGATGTCTTCTCATTTTGGTGATAGTTTTTTTCGCTGTGCAGAAGCTTTTTCAGTTTGATGTAGTATCATTTGTTTATTTTTGTTTTTATTTCCCTTGCTGCTGAAGTTGAGTACCCAAAGATGTCACTAAAGCTGATGTCGTGGAATGTATAGCCTATGTTTTCGTTTAATTATTTCATGGTTTCTAGTCTAACATCAATGTCGCTAATCTATTTTGACTTAATTTTTGTGTGTAGTATTAGAGAGTGGTCTACATTCATTCTTTGTATGTGGCTGTCCAGGTTTTCTCTATTTATTGAAAATATTTTTCTTTTTCCATCGTGTACTCTGGGCTCCATCACAAATTAGACCATTTATGTGGAATCTATTTCTGGTGATATAGTTCTTTTCCACTGATTATATCTCTGATTTTTAGCCATTGAAGATTGAGTCAACATATAGTCCCTTCCCCTACCTCTCCAGAAGTCAAGGAGATGAGTTTTAGTCACTAAATTACATAGGTGGTTCTTCTGGAAACCAGCCCAATTTAGGCTGAGTACAAAAGCCATCTAACAAAGTCAACATAACAAAATATACTTCACTTTTATCATTTAGGAAATTCCTAAAGTTTTAGGAGTTTTGTGACAGAAATGATGACAAAGACAAAATAGATTTCTATACATTACATGTATATTATTATGTACAATACCGCAATCAACCACAATACCACAATAAACAACATTTATTAACCTCTAGCCATAAAATCTCCTGGAAAAAGAAAAAGATAGAAATATTAAAACAAGTACAATATTATGCATCTATTGGACAACTTAGATGAAAATAATAAACTACTTTTAAAAAGCAAAAATGACCGTAGTTCATTCAAGATGAATATAACCTGTTGATATAATATAGCCCTATAACGCCTGAATGGCTAGATGTGACAAAACTTCTTCCTGGAATTTGTTTCTCTATCCTTGAAATGAGGATCTGAAAAATGTAAGAGAGGCATGCCTTTGTGGCCTAGCAGTTTTGTACATCAGGTGTAGTCCATATACATCCCAAGGTCATTGGTTCAAGACTTGGGTCCTGGGGTGATAACCGTGATGAACAACTAAAATAAAAGGAAGTGCTTCTTCCTCTCTCTTCCTGCTTGTCTACTCACAATCATTCCTTCTTGCATCTTTCCTTTAAAAAATTATAAGAGAAAGAACATTGAATCTAGAGCTTAATCACATGTTTTAGGCAAAGCTGTGATGTTGACTATTTTTTTTGGACTTGGACAATGTTTAAACTTTTACTGACCCTAAGTGTATTGCTGAAGGCCCAAGTCATTCAAGATCTGCGCATCATATCTTCTTATCCCAAGAAGTCACTCAGAGGCCCAGCATTGTGATGCATGAACTTACTTACAAACCCAATGGGCAGCTGGTCAGTAGGGGAAGACACCACTAAAATGGTTGTGAACAGCTCAGTGATTATCTAGAATGAGATTGCATCAGTGCCCATTAACCATTAATTCCAAAGTTTAGATTAGAACAAAGATTTTAGCCCTCCAGGAAAGGTCATGTGACTCTTGTACAGAAATCAGCTGGCCCCTTTGGTTAGTCTGCTTGGGTAAATGTTTTGCCCTATGCTCAGAGCATGTTAACTTGAGAGATATTATCACAGGTTCTCACCTTGAGAAGGGTTTGTAAGGAATGTGGCCTTTGGTTTGGAGTCATACCCTATTTCACTGGGCCTACATCTAGGGTCTGATAGCCTCTTGGGTGTTCTTGGACTCCTGAGCAAATAGAAATTTCAGCTTTCAAAACATTTCTCAAGGCATTATTGTAGAGATCAGATATAGGGGAGAGAGACAGAGATAGAGAGAGAGAGCTTATACCCATAAGGTTGTCAGCATAGAAGATAGGCCCTAACTTTGCTGAGCACCTTGTGTTTGAACTCAGTGTTTTTTTCTTAATTACTAAGGAAGATTATATCAGCAGTTTTTATGAGTTGGTGGTCAGAAATTTTAGAGGATGTGTATTCTGTCTCTTAGCTAAGTCCAGAAAATACCTAGGGGGTTCAAATTGCATGTGTCACACAACGTCCCATCTCATTTGGTTTCCATCAGGAGTGCTAATGTAGTTTAAATTTAATTGGTAATAATTATTTAGAGTACTCAGTTGAGCAGTCATTTCTTAGGGTCAGTATATGAAAGAGCTAAGGTATGTAACTTAATTAAAATAAGGTGATAAGGACTTGGACTGCGTACATGGGTCAGTTATAGGTGGATGGGTATGGATGGGACAAGCAAGTAAAGCCCATCATATTTTCCCTATCTGTCTCAAAACCTCTCAACCCTCAAAATCCTCCTCTGATAAGTAAGGATTTTTGTGAGGTCAAAAATGATGCTGAGGTCTACATTTAGATTAAATAAAATGGTATATATGCAAGGTACTTGGTCGAGTATAAAATATAGTTCACACTGGAGCTGTTGCTTTTTCTTTGTTGCAGGGATGCTATGTGATGTTAGATGAAGTAACTTCTTATTTCTCTTAGTCATAACACCAGAGTTCTGGTGACCATTTAAAAAATCCACTGAATTAGTGCTCTTTTCAAATACATGGATATTAGTAATAACTGTAATCACAATGACAAATTTCTTGAGCATCTTTATTTTGAAAGAAGAAAACAAGTTCTTACCAAGATTCTCTTAGTTATACACCAACCCCCAGAGGTAAGGTGAAAGGACAAAAGTTCTTACCAGATTCTAGATGGGAAAACTGAGACTCCAAGACATAAGAATAAACCCCGCCCTTTGAAGAAGAACTCCAACTCCAGTTCCTGAAGCCACTTCATTACCTCTCCTTGTCTTTGTGACTATCTTTAGTCCTCCCTAGGCAGTTTAGGATCATATGTTCTTGGTTAAATTTCACCACAATGGTTGTTTTTATTCCTCCAGCTACTAAGACCCTCTTCCTTTTGCCATCTCCCAGAGTTCTAGCCCTCTCATCAACTCTTGTTCATCTTCTCTGGCTTCCATCTACCAGCATCTGTTTATAGTAGACACATCCTGAATTTTCTCCTACTCTCACATGTTTCCTTGGAAATCAGACAAAAATGATTAAATAGATGATATGAAGAGTATGCTTTTTTAGTCACATGGCCAGCCTTATTTCAGGGCCCAGTAGAGCAGTAGGTACTGGGTGCTAAAATCTATATTTTGTTGAAATCAAGTAAATATAATTCACGAATTTAATAACTAAGTTGAAAGCTTTAATATTTCCCCTAAAAAAGTGATTTTTCTTGACATTCACATAATACATATGGTTTATTCAGAACCCAGCCCTAGATATTGATTTCCATTGTTAGTGGTACACAGAGCAGTGATTTATTTGAAACTAATTCACTAATTCTGGAAATCAGAACAGTGTTCAGTTATTTCATTGCCAACGTTTTTTAGACCAGATACTCATAAAGTCACCACAGATAAACCAAGGTTTAGTGCTTAATTTTGGAGCTGCTTATGCAACATGGCAGTTTTAAAAGATAATTAGAAGTTTATTAGTACAGATAGCTGAATATTTTTGATGTTTCGAACATGTATAAAGCTTTGTCTCATTTCTTCAACACTTTAATGCACTGAGATTGTATAAAGAGGTGAGCTGTATGGATCATTGAAATAATCCCAATGCTAAAACTTTAAACATTTAAATATTTTATATGAAAGTCTTTTAAAATATATATTACACATTTCTCTGCCTTCTTGCACAAAATACATTTGGCTTAAATTAAATTCTTGATGACTTTTGTGGATCAATGTGGTTATTTCACTTAATCTCTTTGGATCTCTGGTTCCCTTTATACTAAATGAAGCATTAAAATAGATGAACTCTAACTCTGATGTTCTATTATTGATTTCCAGAACACTAGTGAATTTTAGGTAGGAAAGAATTAATTTGTGGCTGCTTGTGTCTTGAGTGACAGGGGGTCTATAGGAAAGGAAAAGTGAAAAAGTTCTGAATTAGGCAAGACTGTAATACAGACAAAACAATTGAAAAGGAAAAGTCAGCCACTTGCCTCTAGAGATCTTCAGTCTTGTCTCCCTTCTGGGAATGGGTATGGTGGATGCTTTTGGCCACATTTCCACTGGTTTCTTGAGTTGATTTATGTTTTCAACCGTCCTTCAGGCTGATGTCAGGTTTTTGTGCTCACACTGCCAGGGCTTCAGATACCAGTGATCTCATGATCAGACAGGCAACTTCTAAGGATTTCACTTATCAGGGAAACATCTCAGAGAATGTATATCAGAATGCTATTGAAATGTTTTAAAAAGATCAAGATTTGCTATACACTTGGGGGATGTTATAAGAGGTAAAGTTTTCATCCTGATATCTATTGAATATAAGGCACTATGGCAGGGACTTCTGGTATGTTATCACATTGAATACCATACCAACCCAATAAGGGATCAGTCATTATTCTCCCCAATCAACATATGTTGAAACTTAACATGCCCCAAATCACAAATAGGGCTGATTCAGAAGTTCTTTGCTTGTAACTCTAATATTTAACATGAAATCTAGGAATTAAGGAAAGAATGATCAAGTATTTTCTTCCTCTTTACTGAGATAAATGGTGAGTGGTCTGGGTCAGGTGGGCTATTTAGAGGCAAACTCAAGGAAGATATCTATCACCACCAATATTATCCTATTCTTAAGAAGCCTTTCAAATAAAGTATCAGTTGACTGTGGCTCATCTCCATGCATTTATATTTCTATAGAAAGTGAGAAATCTAGAAGGTAGCTCATTTTGTACCAGAACCATTAGGGGTAAACTAGACTTCATGACCCCAGGTCTCAAGAATCCCGAAGCTCATTGTCTTTCCCTCATACTACTTTTTTCTGTATTTGAGGGAACATTATTAATTACTAGGTGGTTTCCCAGGTTTCTGTTGGATCTGAATCTCATCCCCCCTTATCTTAGAGGACCAAGCACATTATTAGTGTCAACCATCTACAAGCTGTGTAACTTTTGTCAAGTCTTTAAGTCTGTGCACTTTACCTTCCTCAACTGAAAAATATATATAATAACAATAGCAACCTCATTGTGTGGTTGTGAAAGTTCAAAGGTAATACTGAAAAGTGCATATCACAATACCTGCTACATAATAACTATCAATAAATTTTAGCTACTGATAAAAGCCTAATCCAATGTCCCAGACACTGTTTTATAATTAGAGGGTTAGTATGGATGGCCATTAAAGAACACAGGCTCTGGCATCAAACAGAGCTGGTTCATAGGTTGGGCAAGCTATCTCTCTAATCTCAGACTCCTTTTCTGTTATGTGATGAAGATTAGTGAGATGATAAATGTAAAGGAAGTGCTTGGCCTAGTGCTTAATTCAGAATAGCTGTTGAAAACATATTAATCATTACTTTTATTATATTGGGCATTGTCTCATTTAACACTCAGAATACCTATACAGTGTAGATGGTTGATTGTAAGATTGCTTGACATTTAGGAGAAACATATTTGTATTCTAAGTGAGCTTAGGAATGTGTGTCTATTTACCTAAGCAATTCTTATATAGTGCAGTAACACCTGCATAGGAATTAGTGATGAATCATTTTTGTTTTCTGACTTAAGGCTCGTAAATTATGAGTCAGGTACAGAACAGTGAGAATTGGAATTGTCGCCCAATGTCTAGTGTTCTTATCCTAACTATACCATTCATTACCTGTGGGACCTGAAGACTTAAATTGGAAAATGAAAAAATGTTTCCATTTCTAAATCTTAGCCATTTGTGTGAAATATTTCTGAGTGATAAAATTTTTATTTACAAAATCAGGTGGTAGACCTTGGTTTCCTGATCTGATTTAGATCCTCATTATTGAGCACCAAATATATGCCAGTTATGATTTTTAGGAGGGTTGGTTCTGCCACTTTCTGCTCATTTTCTTTCTTTATTCTTTAGCTTCTGTGTCAACCTGCCTTCTTTTCTCTCTCCCTCTTGTTTGAGCAAGATAGCAGAGGAAAGAAAACTGAATGAAGAGATTCTATGATGAGTGAAATTCTCGTTCTAGTTTCAACTGTTCTGAAAAGCATTCTTGGGGGTCCCTAATCTCCTTGTATGCAACTCCCCAGCTCCCACCTGCTCTAAGATCCCTTCCCTTTAAGTTACCCTGTCATGGTGCTTACTTCTATTAGAGCACTTATCAGGCTGTGTTGCGATTGTGGCCACCAGTCTCTTCCATTATCTGTGAGCTGTGTGTGTTTCTTTCATCTCAGTGGTATTCAGTACCTAGTTAAGGGGTCAGTATTAAGCAGATGATGTGACAGACAAACACTTCCTACCGATTTTCTGAGATAATGGAGGAGCAAATTAGAGAGAGAAGCATAGACTGGATCTCTACCTGCTGTTCCTTTGGCTTTATGACTAAACAAGACAGGTGTCTTCTCTGGATCTCCATGAGAAGATAAAGGCAATAAACTTCTGAGATAACTTTCAGCTTTTTTTCTTTCTATTTCTGTTTTTGCTTTTTAAAAAAGTTTTGAGCTTATAAATTTATTTGCTCAATTGTCAAGATCTGATAATAGTTTATGCTCCTCTCAGATATATATTGCATATAATAGGGATCAAGTCTTTCATTGGTAAAGGATAACTGCATTCTTCTTCAGTTCGTATCCTAAATTAGTGAGGATCAAATTAATTGACTGTTTCTTTGTTAAGGTCTTAAAGATTTAGTCACCATTGGTGTCAAAGTGTATTCTATGTAATTGATCATGACAAATCTGTGAAGAACCCTGTTTATGGCTGTGTCCAATTTAGATCTCTCTCTCTCTCTCTCTCTCTCTCTCTCTCTCTCTCTCTCTCTCTCTCTCTCTCTCTCTCCCCCCTCTCTTTCTGCTTTAGTGGCTCCATGCCTTTCTGTCGTCATGGAAACTCTCAGCAACTGCCAGAGTTTTTTCTTCTCTGAGCTTGTGTCAGCACCATGACTCATGTCTTCCCAGGCCACTTTAGTTAGAAGACCAGGGCAGGAAGTGGGGGACTGAAAGAGTCTGAGCAGTGTAACCAGGGTGACATGATTCCTAGGGTAAAAAGTGATTAGAACAAAAAGAAAACCAAAGTCAGCAAGATATGAAATTTTAAGAGCTACAGAAAAGGGACCTCCAGTGAGGGGAAGTGATCCCAGGCCATTGTTTTACTGGGAGACACCTCTAGTTCTTCATAAAGTCACATAATGAATCAAATACAGTAATTCAAGAGGTTGAAGCTTTTGACTGGGTCTTCCAGCAATACCACCCTAGGAGTAGTAAGACCCAGAAATTCTAGGAGACTCCAGGTATCTACCACATCAGAAGGGAAGAGGAGATACCAATGCTCTTCTGCCATTTCAATGCCACAAATGAGAACCTGGAGTCCTTTGCTGATGTGAAGATTAATACACAACTCCAGTGTGGTGAACCAGACAGTGTCCATCTTTTATGACTTTTGCATCCAAGTAGAGGAAGACTTCTGGGTAGAAGATACCTCTGGTCAGTCTGATGGTAGTAGACAGGCCAGTATATACCTGAAAAATATGTTCTCTGGGGACCCTGAGGTCCCAAACAAATCAATCAAAGACTCCAGAATCCCTGAACTTGATACTTCCATCAAGGGCTCTACATTGGAAGGGAATGTGGATGATGGCTATGAGGAGAGCCATGAGCACTGCTATATAGACAGTGTTACACCTTTTGGTGGTGGTGTTAAGCTATTCAGTAACGTGGCTGAGGTTTCTAACACATTAGAATTTTTACCCATTCTGTAGGCTGAATTCTGGTAATCACAGTTCAATTCATCCTTGAACCAAAACTGAAGTTCTGGGAATGGCTGAAGAGTGAACAGGGTCATTTATGATGCCCAAGACAGTCAATGTTTCCTATTTTTCTTAGCTATGGGACATTTCCTTAGCTTTGCTGTCTTTCTCTCCCCCATCAACAGGAACGGAATTTAGAGACTAGTGTCAAGGAAAACTTTTGGGCTGAGCAACTGGAGACCTGGACTTGTGTTTCAGTTCTAGGACTTGTTGTATGGCTTCGACACATGTCTGTTCATCTTACTGGACCTCATGTTCCTCATTGAGGAGAGGTGGCTAACTTGGTGTCTAAGGGATCTTTAGACACCTTCTGATAACCCTCTACTACTAGAAGACTTAGTTATATGACCTGAGGAATTCAGGCAGAGGGTAGAACAACAGCATTCTTCTCCCAGCATTTATTGAGTAGTAACTTTATATCCAGCATCTTGAAGGGTACATTGTTTTCATTTAATTCTTATAGTTACCTTATGAGGCGGGAATGATTATTCTCATTTTATTAGTGAAAAAAAGCTCAAAGAAGTTGAACGACTTATCCAAATTCATGCATATTGGGAAATAATTTGAATTCAAATCCCATTTTTGACTGGAAAGCTGGTGATTCTGTCTAGCTATAGTTTTCAGGGGTTTGATTTAAATAGTGACAAGCAAGTTCTCACTGCACTCCATTCATTAACACAAAGAAGTGTGCTAGAATTATAGTAGGAGGAATATTGAAAGGGACTATCTGGTTTTGAGACATAAGGATGTCTTCATAAAGGAGTATGCTATATTTTCTTCAGATAATTTTCAGGCAAAACATTTCTGAGGGGAGTTAATTAAAACTGTTTTTTGTGGTGGTGGGGTGGTCTAGCTTGATAATTCTCAACCTGTCCTGTCAACTATCACATCCCACTTTAAGAGAAATTGGGCCCCATTAAGACAGAAGTAATATTCCTGCTTTAATTTTCTAAAAATATTTATTGAGGTAACTTTGATTTCCTAAAAGATATAAGCCCAAATGTGTGGGTTCAACATTTATCAAATATATAATAACACACACATCCACCACTAAATTAGCAAAAATTCTCCATCACTGCCCATTGGACACCCACCAAAACTTGCTCCCACCCCCTAACCCCTTCCCACTGGTAAGCTCGGGTATACTATCAATGTCCATGGGTTGGTTTTTGTTTTATCTGTTTGCTTTGTTTCTTTATATTCCACATAAGGATGAAATCACATGCTATTTGTATTTCTTTTTCTGACTTATTTTGCTTGGCATAAACCCCATTGTTCCATCCATGTTGTTATAAATAACAAGATTTTATTCTTTTTAGAACTGCATGGAATTCCATTATGTATATATACCACATCTTCTTTATCTACTCTTCTGACAATGGGTCATAGTTTCCAGTACTGGATATTGTAAATAATGCTACAATAAACTGGGAGGTGCATATATCTCTGTGATTTAGTGGGGTTTTTTTGCATAGATATCCAAAAGTGGAATGTTGGGATTGTATGGGATGTCCATTATCAATTTTTTGAAGAATCTTCATACTTATTTCCATAAAGTTTGCATCAATTTAAGCTTTTATCAATGATATAAAAGCATTCCCTTCTCTCTGCATCCTCACCAACACTTGTTTCCAGTATTTTAGATAATAGTCATTCTCGTAACTTTGTTAATTTACATTCCCTTAATAACACACAGGAAAGAACATTTTTTCATGTGTCTCTTGGCCATCTGTGTGTCTTCTTTAGAGAAATGTCTATGCAATTCATCCACCCATTTTTTGATTGGGTTATTTGTTTTTCTGTTGTTGAGTTTTATCTGTTCAATTTATATTTTGAACATTAAGCCCTTGTTAGATGTATAATGAGCAAATATCTTCTTCCATTCAAAAGCACATCTTTTCTTTTTAGTGATAGATTCTTTTACTGTGCAGAAGCTTTTTGATTTGATGAGCTTCATTTTTTTATTTTTACTTTTGTTTTTCTTGCCACTGCAGTTGAGTTCCCAGAGACTTCTCTAAGGACAATGTTGTGGAAAATATTGCTTTTTTGTACTTCTAAGTTGTTTATGGATATTGGTCTTATATCCAAGTCTTTAATTCATTTGAATTAATTTTTCTGTATGGTGTTAGAGAGTGGTCTAGATTCATTATTTTGCATGTGGCTGTCTGCATTTCTCAACACCATTTGTTGAAGACACTTTCTTTTCTCCATCATATGCTCTTGTTTTGTTTATCAAAAACTAACTGATCATATATGTGCTAAGTCTATTCCTGGTGATTCAGTTTTATTCCAGTGATCCATGTCTCTGTTTTTGTCCCAATATCATACAGTTTTGATTACAATGGTTTTGCAGTATAGTTTAAAATCTGGGAGTGTGATACCTCCACTATTGTTCCTTTTTTTCTCATGATTGCTTTTACTACTTGGGGTCTTTTGTGACTCCATACATGTTTAAAAATTTTTTGTTCTATTTCCTTGAAAAATGCCAGAGGAATTTTGATGGGGATTGCATTAAACCTGTATATTGCTTTAGGTATGATATTCATTTTACCAATGTTAATTATTCCCAATCATAAGTATCGGCTATCTTTCCTGCTCTTTGTGTCTTCCTCTATCTCTGTCTTATAATGTACATTTTGATGGTCTTTTGCCTGCTTTATTAAGAATGTTCTAACATATTTAAATCTCTTTTGTTTTTATTGTAAATAGGAAAATTTTCTTGATTTTAACCTTCTATTGTGTTATTTGCATATAAAATGCAGCAGAATTTTGTATATTAATTTTGTAGCCTGCCACTTTACTGTATTCATTAATTATTTCAAGTAGTTTTTGGGAGGGATTTTAAGGTTTTTTACATATATTATCATTTACCTGCAAATAATGATAGTTTTACTTTGTTTCAATTTTGGATTCATATTATTTCTTCTCCTTGCTTAATTTCTCTGGCTAGGCCCTCTGGTGCAATGTGAAATGGCAGTGGTGAGTGTGAATAACCTTATCTCATTCCTGCTCTTAGGGGAAATGCTTTCAATTTTTAACCCTTGAATATGATGTTGGCTATGACTTTATTACATATGACCCTTATTATGTTAAGAAGTGTTCCTTCTATTCCAATTTTAGAGAGTTTTTATCATCAGTGGGAACTGATTCTTGTTAAATTCTTTCTCTACCTCTATTTATATGATCATATGATTTTTTCCTTGCTTTTGTTGATGTGGTGTATAAGCCTGCTTTTTCTGAGGATAGCAATATGTTTACAAGCATTTTTATAATTATCTTTTTGGTGAGCTTTAAAAACATAAATTGACATAATGTTATTGGGAGTAATTTCATTGCAGCGGTTAAAACAAGCAAGCAAGTGATAATGCCCAATGGCTCTATTAACTGATAATTGCAGTTAATGTTGCATATCCAATCTTATCAGTTACCAAGAAGAGAGCCATAAATGTATGTCTCCTTACATAGACTTACTAGGGAACAGTATGTATTGAAGATAGAAATTACTGTAAGGGAGACCGAACAAAAACAACCCTATCCAATGTCTTACCTCAAGCCTAGGTCAATGGAAAATCACCATCCCAAAAGTACCAGCAGCAAGTCTCCAGCCAGCTGGAACCCATATCCAGGATATGAGACCCCCAAGCTGCCTGAGAAGAACAATACAAGAACTCTCCAAACTGTCTGAAAATACGGAAAGCTCTGTTTTCCAAAGGATGCAAGACTCAAGCTGTTCGAAAAGCTAAAATACATATCTTGATCCCAACAAATAAATGAGAAACTGGGAAAGCATCCTGTTTCTAGAAACCCCAAACTTCAAGACCCTGGGAAACTAAAAAGTACCCTGTCTTCCAAAAACTATGTGAGAAACTGGAAGTTCCTACATCTCACCCACATGCCACATGACCCAGGTTTTAAGACCCTAATTCCTAACCATCCAATGCCTAGAATCTGACCTCTCTCCTTCCTTGGAGAATAAATATTTTTTTCTATTTTTTGCTCACTTGTGGTGAATTCTTTTCACCTACACTCCAGCCATCTATATATCTACCTTAAAGATAACTTGTGGTTCCTTAAAGGCACAGGCTTTGGAGTCACAGAGGCTTGTATGTGACTTACCCTCTCATCTGTGAAGTGGGGCAAAACACTCCCTTTTTAACTTCAGTGTTGTGCAGAATCAAAGAATCAAAGGTGTCCAGTTTAGCACCATTTGTAACATATTGTGGACATCCACAATGCAGTAGCTCTTATTGTTATAGTTGAATTTTGGTAAATTATTAATAAGTGTGAATGATGTCTAAGAAAAATTATTGTAGACTATATTCTAGACTGTAGCAGCAGCTGGTTAATGCAGTTGAAGGGTCAGTCTGTGGTCATATAACACTGACTTTCTCATTTCTAACTACCCCTTCACTTCCTTTGTGACCTTTAGAGAGATTTTCCCCATTCTGTGCCTCAGTTTCCTCATCTGAACGAGAGACTTTGTCCCCTGCCTTAACTGCCTAAAGTCCCTCTAAACTCATCTCACTGGCATAGTGTAAGGGAGGGGAGTAGAGGAAACTCCCTGAGTGAGCAATGTTGCGTCTCTACTCTGGGATATGCTCTCCAGACTCTCAAGGATCTTTGTTGAATAACGAAGAAGAAAGTCTAAAAATAGGTAGCTCATCCAGGTATTTCAGAACATTCAAAATTGTGAAATCAATGCTGTAAAAGCCCAAATTTGGGCAATCAGGTAGAAACATTTCTTTAAAAACATCAGGGGCTATAGAAATTATATCCTAATTTAGGAGGGACCTTAGCAAAAGTCCAAATGGATGCCTTTCACCTGTCTTTTATTGCCTTCTTTAAGTTCTTGTGGCACGTATCCCTGTCATCTAAGCTTTGAGATACTTAGTTCTGGTCCCTTCCAAAATTGCAGTTTCTAGAAAGCTGTGTCTTTCATGCTGGCAGAATTGTATCCCTCAAAATATATCTTCAGTTCTTAACCCTAAATACTTGTGAATGTGACTTTATTTGGAAATAGAATTTTTGTGGATATAATCGTTAAGATGAGATCATGCTGTATTAGCATTAACCCTAATTCAATGAACGAATTTCTTATTAAAAGAGATAAATTTGAACACAGCTATAGACAAAGACACAATAAAGAATTTTATGTTGTGATGAGAGTTGCAGCTCTAAGCCAAGAATACCAGGAACTTAGAAGTAAATACATATCTTCTCCTAGAGACTTCAGAGGGAGTATGATCCTGCTGACACCTTGGTTTCCGACTTCAGGCCTCCAGAGCTATTCAAGAATAAATTCCAATTGTTTTTAGTCACTCGGTTTGTGGTAATTTGTTACAGAAAGCACAGAAAACAAGTACGCTTTCTGTTTATCCAGAACTCTGGCCCCAAGTACAGAATGGAATGATTTGATTAGGATAATTCACGTGGAGGTCTATTTCCATCCTCATAAAGCACGCTTATGATGCAGTAAATAGTAGACTGTCAGTGAGGTGGAGATGTTCAGGTCAAATAGAGAAAAGAGGATTTGAGAGTAGGTATCCCCAAAATCTTAGAGCTTGACTATGTGCACTATAGGTAGCTCCCTCTCCTATCCAGAATTAAAATAATTCAATGCTCTATCCCTTCCATTGCTGGACTGCAGTTTTACTTTTGTTTGTTTTTGTCTATTCAATGAAGTGGTTAGATTATATGATCTATAAGGTAGCTTCCAAATTTAGCAGTTTATGGACTTATCAGACAAAATGTATAAAATTATGGGAAATGGTAAAAAGTAACCTTGAGATCATTAATGCAAAACTAATACTATCTCTTTAACCTTATAAAGCTCTATTTTCAGTACTATTCAGTGACTTTTACTGTGCATAAGATTGAAACAACTTTGGTAGCTGGTCTCTGCCCTTGGAAATCAGTATAGTATTTTGGGTAGAGATCCTTTCCTGGAACAACTGAATTGTTAACTGTTCCTCAGATCCAATTGTTTTAGGAATGAATGACATATGTAGAAAAAACTTATATTATGTCCTTAGTGACTTAGAGGTGTAGAGGCGGAAACTGAAGGAGGGAGAAGTCCAGAAACTAATTTTATCTCATCTAGAAAGGCAACGTGGCAAGTCCATAAACAGACAGACCTAACTTTTATCACTTGTGTGACTTTGGACAACTCATTTGTCCTTTTTGAGCTTTGATTTTCTTATAGTAAAATGAGCTACACTCTGCCTTATGTAGTAGTTGTGAGAACTGAATAAGATAGCATGCATAATTATACTCAACAGGGTGTCTGATAAATACCAGGTAATATTTCACAGGTAAATATTTCAAAAATGTTATTTCATTTTCTGATTTTCCACTTGGAGTTTAGGGTTTTTAAGAAGAAAGATGGATTTGGGATGAATATAGCTGGCTATGTTGATATTAAAGGAGAGGATTTGAACTTGGTCTTAGCTAAGCCAGAATGGGGTTGGTCTCTCTCTCTCTCTCTCTCTCTCTCTCTCTCTCTCTCTCTCTCTCTCTCTCTCTCTCTCTCTCCCTCTCCCTCTCTCTCTCTCATACACACACAGACACAAACACACACATGCACATACTTTTTTAGTATTTTATTATATTTTATATGTTTTCATCATTTTAGCAACTCTGCAAGAAATCCCTTTTATGAAGATGAGGAAACTAATACTCAGAGATCAACACATTTGCCTTAGGTTTCATATTGAATAAAGGGTAAAGTCTATTGCAAATTATAATCTTTACTCCTTTCATCCCAACACAACCCAACACAAAAAAATCTCAAGAAAGGAGAAACAATAGTACTATTGTATTTAAATTAGTTGCTTGATTTTCATTATCTCCATTGCCTGGAATCTTTTAGACTTTTGGTAGTTGGATATTTGTTTTCATTTACTGATGATACACGGTCACACTGCCTAGACTGTGAGGCTAGACTATATTATATTTAAAATACCAAGCTTTTCTATTAATACCGTGTTGGCCCACTATCCACTTTCATTGAATAAATAATCCTGGTTAGTTTTCTTTGTAGGCTTTCTATGCCCCAGTTATCATCAAGAATGCATAAACAGTTTGGTTGATATTTACCCTTCCTTACCCTCCCCCTCAACTCCAAGTCCCCCAATATTGTTCCTCATTGAAATCACTAATAATGCCTTGGTACTTTTCTACAGTCAAGCTTTTAAGAGGCAAATTTTACCTTTTCAGGGTCCCTTAACTCAAAGCACTTTAATATCCCCTTTTCCCATAATTTCATTCCAACTCCCCATGCCTCTGTACCTCACACATACTAAACTCTCTTAATTTCCAATTCCTCTTTTCCACCTTCCTCATACTCCTGACCTCAAAGGAACCAATCACATAGTTTTCAACTTCTTATGGGGTCGTTCTAGTCCTAACTCTCCTGCATCTTGCTTAGAATTACTCTTTGTGTGTCCCAAATCCTTCCCCTCCACTGACTACTGACCATGGATATCCTCTCAAGACTAAAGGCACCTTTATTTCACCCACTTAAAACTTGGAGGCTCCCCCACCAACACCTAAGTTACCTCCCAGAGCTTTCAGTTCAGACTCAGCCCACAGACCCTGATGCCAGACCCTTGTCACTATAAATAAACTTCCATCTTCTGTCACAACTGGGAGAATCTATGCTATCTTACCAGGTTCCTTATACCATACCCTAAGAGCCACTTTATTTTAACAATAACTAATTTACATGAATACTGAGGACTCAAGGCCTTGCAGCACTCATTTGTAAAGTTTTCTATAGTGTCTACAAGCTGTGAGATCCCTGGTCCTACTTTCCTGTGCCCCAACGTTTCTCTCAACCCCTAAGACATGGTAGTTTCCCTTGACCAACTCGTTCTACTCCTCTTTTCTCCTTTATTGTCATTACACATGTGGAATACATGCATAATGCTTTGATTTGGAGTTTATTTCCAATCTTGTAATTTATTCCAAGAATTCCAGCAATGTAGTAGCCAAGCAAAGTGCAGAGTTGGGGCTTTTGTAACATTACTCCCTCAGAAATCTCTAGAAGGCAGGGGGAGATGGTGAAAGGAGAGAGTAAAGAACTCTTAAGATAGTAAGATAATCCTTCACTGTCAAAACTAGGAAAGTCTTTAGAGTTTGCTCTGTCTTCCTATTTTATTAAGGTGTAAGCAGTTTAAGATAAGGAAAGGAGTGACATAAGCAAGGTCATAAGTCAGTTTATAAAAGAGTTATGATTGAGGGCTTCAACTTTCTGACTTTCCATCATGTCAGAGTGCAATTTTACTCCATTTCTAGAGCATCTTAAATGTTGGACATCAAACCTTGATTTTATTCAAGCTCACCTATACTGGGATTGCTAGCCACTTCCTTATCCCCAAGAAAGCTGCTAATAGTGAATGAAAACTAAATATTTAAGGCAGCAGCAGATACTTGCCTTATTTTCCAAGTCTTCTGCCTGGAAATAATGTACAATCCCACAATCCCCTAGGAGGTCAGGAAAGGGGTTTAATGCAGAATTTAGTCACATCTGTTCCCCTCCTCTTTCCTCCTTTAGTTGTGAGCCAACCTCTGTCAACCCAGAGAGTTTTTTTGAACAGCTGCTACCACTCTATTGCCAAGTACATCAGAGTGGCCCCCTTAGCAACCACCTGATTGTCTGGAGCAGATGAAAACATATTAGGGATATATATGGAAAAGTTTGAGTTCATAATTACCTTGGGGACTTCTCTTGGCTTATTTATAGACCATGGGTGGGAAAATGTATCCCTGAGATTGGTGCAGGTTCTACCATCACATTAGCAGCCACCTTCACTTCTGAGCTATAAGTGGCTCCCACATTATGGCTCTACTTCTCAAGGTTCCAAACAAGCACATGGGCTAAAAATATCACTAAGAGGGAGAATGACATCAGAATCCCATTTGGAAAGCTGACTGTCATTCAGCTTCTCTTAAATTTCTGACCCTACTGACAATGTGATCCTATGATTCCATTTCCATTATGGTTAGTACCTCCATCTTGCTCAGCCTGAAGGCTTTGTTTGCTTTCTATTGTTCAATCTCTGCCCTTCTATTTTCTTTCACATGCATGCTTACCATGTCCCTCCATCTCAGCTACTAATCTGGAGGCTCCCAAGACAGACCAATACAGTGAAAATAGAATCATCTTTGAAGTTGGTCAGACTCAGATCTAAATTTCTCTTCTGCCATCTTGGAAAAGTTGCATAACTTCTCTGGACCTCAGTTTTTTCATCAGAGGAATGAGATGCTGGATAGCATCTAACGCACAGAATTGTTGTGAGAATTGAGTGAAATAGAGTATATGAATGTCACTACCACAGTTCCTAATGTGCAGGGTCTTCAGTGATGGCAGATTACTTCTTGTACTGCCCTCTACCAATTCCATATGCTTAAGTACTTCCCCAACATGCACATACACAAATATAACAATATGTAACCCAATCTGAATCTGCTCTAGTACATGAGCTACTTCCTCTCACTTTTCACTCACTCACTCACCAAACATTTATTGGAAAAACAAGTCAGTGGTGTTTGCCTTCTGATTGGCATGCTAGAAAGGACAAAAAAATTGAATTCAGATATACCTTGACTTGAATTTTGGATTCGCCATTTATTAGCTGGAATAAAACACTCCGCTAATTTGAAACTCAGCTTTCTTGCTTATAAATATTGGGATAAGAATTTGAACTATATGGCAATGTTCTAAGGTTCAAAAGGATAAGCAAACATAAAAGTTCTTTGTAGACTGAGGTACTTTATAACTAGATGGGTAAACCATTTAGAGATGGGAGTTATGTCTTATGCATATCTTGGCTCCTTACATAGCTGACAGTCTATAAATAAATGCTGATGCCAATATTATAATTTAAGATTTACTTTCAAAATGAAGTAGAGAGCTTTTCTGCTTGAAAGGACCAGAATCTCTGGGTGACCCTGGTATAGGCATAAACACACACTTATCACCCCACACATTGGCTGAGTTATGCTCAAAGCACTTGAGGCTTGAATGTCTCAGAAGCCTGTTTTGAACATGACATTGAATGAATTTTCCACTGAGGCCCTGTCCCTCGAAGGGGTAGCTCTAGGTTGGTGTTAATCTAGAGGATTAAAAAGTAAAGCTAGAAGAGTTTAACACAACTGGAAATGACCTTAGGGTAGTTGAAAGCAATCTTAAGCAAGACACTAGTTTCTGAGTAGGTAGGAAGACACTGATTTGCCTTTACCCAGATTTGAGTATTTCTGAGGTGATGGTATCATTCAACCATGTTTGATAACTGAGCCAGGGGAGAGAATATCTGAATTTTATTGCCAGATTGTTGTGTTGGCTTGTATGTGATCAATTCCTATAATCCCCATATATGGGCCTTATGTTGGAAATGGGAGAACTATTTGGCCATGTTAAAAACACAGATATCACTGGCTTATTGGATCTGATTTGATATGTTCTTAGGTTCTCCTCCTGTCCCCAATTTTGGGACATATCTACTGCCACATTTCCTCTTAACAGGTGTGTTATGGAAAGGAATGAAAATTCAGAACTGTTTACATTGCTCCAGGGAAGTATTGGGAGAGTCAAGAAGCTAGAGATATTAGTAGAAAAAAAGGTTTTGGACAAAACTTGTGTATTTTAACCAAGATCTCCATCTACCTAAGACTTCACTATCCTGACCTAAAATTTATTACTTTATAATTCCAAATAAGAGCTTGAGGTCCTTTTCCAAGATATTCCCTGAGCATGTAAGAATGTCATGGCACCTCAGATACTGGTTTTGGATTTCGTCTTGACTATTTTCAGCCCTCTTTCTCCCTATCTCTGGCCTCATGTGAACATACCATTGCCGCCATTACTTAGGCACCTCACTTCTGGTGGTTTTGAAGGTGGACTAGGGTAACAGGTAGTCACACTTCTGTGAAAATACAAACTCAACCTAAAAGGTATTGTCTCACCGCAGGTAATTTGGACAAATGTTCCAATATACTAGAAACATGCAAGATCATTGGTGGATACTGGCAGCCTCATGGACCAGGAAAATATTAAGTCTTTCTTAGCTCTAATGGAACTTGCGAAGCCTCCAGCACCATTTACTTCATTTAAGTTTTAATTTGTCTTATACATATTACAAGTTTTTGAGCTTCCATCATGTGGAATAGAAACATAGTTAAAAATGAGTTTCTGAGATATTTTATAAAAGTTGGTAACATTAACCTTTTTTCCCTGAGGTTAATTTTTCTGTGAGATAAATCAAAAGATTTTTTGCTTCTTACTACTACTGTTGTCTATTGGTGCCTTCCTTATAGAATACAGGGTAGCTCTGAGATTCTAAACCCTGGACAATTTGGCTTGCTTTTATTATATCCTTTGCGTTCATGATCAACTTCAGTGATAACTGGTGACATATTTATGGATATTCTCTTAGAAAAATGTTTTTAAATGTAGATATAATATCTGGTAATTTTGAGTTCAGTGTTAGCAGGCTTCTTTAACTCCATGCCTTTGCATCTATGTATTCTGGATATTCATATGAACCTTTATAAGTACAGCTTTCTTGCTATCCTTCCTTGTGTCCCTCTCACCTCTGTACACACACACACACACACACACACACACACACACACACACACACCATATAACCTTTTGTCTTAGTATATTAGGTGTTTTGATACCTGGTGCTTTTTAGTGTGTATTTCAATCTCTGTAAGGTTGTATGTTTGAATCTTTTTCTTGAGGGTGTGTACAGATTACTGATTTACAGTGTATCCATTTGTCTCTATGAGTCAGTCTATCCAGAAGCAAGTGTTTTAGACATATGTATCTCTGTGGCTAAACCCTGACGAGTAATAACAGCTTCAAATACAACCCCAAGAGATATCTAACTTAGTGGCTGAGCTTTCACTATTGCCACCCACCCACTTCAGCAGTTCCAGATTATTTCATGACCTAGAGACCCTTGGCCAGTAAGATGTGTAGGAAGGTTGAAGGTGTCTTTTTTGTTTGTTTGCTTGTTTGTTTGTGTTACTTTGGAAGTTGCCAAGTGAAACTCAGAGGGAAAGGTATCTAGCATTTGTCTTGTCTTCTTCTGTTCCTGCCCCTGTTCAGTTGTCCTTTTTTCCAGTCTTCCTTTGCTTAAATTCCTTGATCGAGATTGAGACTGGTCCATTCCTCCTACAAAGTGTACCAACACTTCTCAGTAGGACTGAACACCTATTTTCATTTCAGGCAGGCCTCCATGCTGAGCCTATTTTAACTCAGTGAGCAAATGATCAGCATCTTGTTAATGAATAATTTGTATGAGCTCAAAGACATAAATTCGTCATTTTTAAAAATTGAATTAAAATTTTCAATCATTTTGATGCTTCTTTTACTCACATTGTTATATGATTTTAAAGATATTTAATTCACACCTCAAAATGTGTACACATCACACCGTACTCAAAAGGCCCTTCCCCTGAGGAAGTCATCTTTGGAAGGCTCCAGCTGTAAAATCCATGTAGGTAGTTCAGTGGTTTAAAGAAGTGCCGGGATTCACCAGGAAAACTTTGGAGGACTCCATGACACATAATATTTTAATACAGTATTTTAAAATGGAAAATATTGCAAAAATCCACATTCAACAAAAATTTTAAATAAAGATAGGGCCAGTATTACTAATAATTTTCCCTTTGACTCCAGTATGACTTGGCATCTTATTGCTTTACCTCCTTTCATTTCTCCCCAGTAGACAAATATAAGGTATTTAGTAATTCAAGATGGGGCTGGATTTCTGCATTGTGGTATTTAAGTTGATGCTCTGATCACTAAGAAAAGTGATCAGTGTATAATAAGAACATAGTTATTAGCAAAATGACTTCTGAAACTAGACAGTCTACATATGAATGTTAGGTTTTTTAGCTACTTATTGCTGTGTGACCTTGAATAAATTACTAAATTTTTTGTGTCTCAGTTTCCTCTTCATAAAATAACGATATTACCTACTGCTTAGGATAATTTTGAGGGTTAGATTATGCAATATATATGAATATCTAAGCAAAAACTCTGTCATGGTATATGCTCAGTGAACATTTGCTCTTGTTATATTTAGAAATAATTTAGTTTAGAACATTTTAATGTTATGTAGTGTTATTGTAATAGATGACCGGTGGTGAGATAGATTGTTGGTTTATCCTTCCTACTATTCTGTAAAAGCTTCTGAAAGGACTTCAGTACAGTATTGCTTGAAGAAGAGAGATGAAGTACATTACTTCTGAAAATTGTTTTATTTATTAGGCATCAGCTTATGAATATACCATCTTTTTAAATTTAGGTTGAGAGACACTATTTTTATTGATATATCCAAACTATCCAGGATATGTTGAGTCAAACTGTTTTTGAATAACTGTTTCCTACACTGTGACTTTAGTGTATTCTAGGCAGCATAACCAATAGAACTTCCTTGATATTCTGGAATAGTCAAATATTCCACTCCCCCTTTAGAAAGTCTAAAGAGGTATATGGCAACATTGCCCAGATGCAGACCTTTCTAAATAAAGTCAAAGACTACACCTAATGTTAATTGGTTATTTTTTCTCACTCAGAAGCATTACTTATGTGCCTACTTCATTCCATGTTCTGTGCTGAGCCCTTGGTATTATAGATTGGAGTCAGACATAGTCCCTGCCCTAAAGGGTTCTTACTCTAGTAGTGGGTAGAGACAAGATCTCCTCTAACTTGATATTAGGCCTTGCTTCCAAGTTTGTATTAGTAAGGGTTCTACAAAGAAACAGAACAATGCATGTGTGAACACACACATACACACAAAAAAAGATTTGTTATAAGGAATTGGTTTACCTGATTGTAAAGACTGAAAAGCCCATTCTATGGAGTGGACTAGCAGGGTAAAATTCAGGGATAGCCAATGTTTCAGTCAGAAGATCATCAGGAAGAAAGAGCTGGTATTCCAGATGAAGTCTGAGGGTAGTCTGTTAAGAATTATCTTGCTTGGAAAAGAGTTGGAGTTTTATTTTGTTGTTCTATTCAGATGTTTAGCTGATTTGAAGAGACCCATTCACATTATGGAGGGCATTCTGCTTTACTGATTAAAATGTTTATCTCATAAAAAATCCTCAAAGAAATGCCCACATACATATATTTATAGCAAATTATGAAGGACATTCTCATGACAGTTACAGTCCTCATTTCTGTAGCTGACCACATGGTCATAGCTGGTATTCATAATCATCTTTTTCTACTTCTCATTCACTATTTCATTTACATGATTGGGTGATCCAAACCTTCATTTCTGAAGGGTTGAGGACATTATTAGCCCCATATGACTGGAATTATAGCTTTCTATTGGTTTTGCTTGTTTATTGCAGGACACAGTAATACAAAGAAATGCTCTAAGGTAACACTTGTATTCATTCCAGATATATTCTTCCTTGCCTCCATTATTAGATAATAGTCCTAATGCTACTTGATAATAAGAATCAATGACCTCAGCCAGTGCAGTAACTCCATTATTTGCCTGTTTAGATGTAAAATTTAGAGTACATAAGTAAAAGTCCCATATGTGTTTTATGAACTTCTAAATAAGTTACATCTGACTACTGGGGGAAATGACAGAGAAAGATCATGTGAAATCTGATGGAGACCTTACTTGGAAGAACCCCTAGAAGCCCAGTGCTGAATTAAAACAGAGAGACCATGGAGGAACCTCCAAAGGAGAAAACAAGGTTATTGATTGAGCACCTGTTATGTGCTCTTTCCTATCCAAGGTGCTTAAAGCCCATGCCTAGTTAAAAGGTGAAATTCAATCTCTTCTTTATCCAGGAGCCTGGTGTCCTGTACTCAAGACTTTCTCCATATATCACAAAGTGATTTGGGGAGAAATATTAGCATTTATCCTCTTCTCCCTACTTTGTTATACAAAATAATAACTACCCAAAGATGTCCTTAACCTAATCTTCAGAACCTGTCAATATTACCTTTAAGACAAAAAGGACTTTGTAGATGTAATTAATTTATGAATATTGAGATCAGAGGTTAATCCTTGTTGTCTGGACAGACCCATCATAATAAAAGAGTCCTCATAAAGGAAAGGCAGAGGTAGGAAATACAGAAAGAAGATATGATGATGAAGGTATGAGTGTGAGAGTCAGAGCGATTGGAAGATGCTGCTCTGCTTACTTAGGAGATGGAAGAAATGGCTTTGAGGTAAGGAATTAGGTGGCTTTCAAAAGCTAGAAAAGCCAAGGCAACAGATTCTCCTGTAGAACCTCCAGAAGGAAAGCAGTCTTGGGTATCAGAGGAACAGCACTTTGATTTTTGCTAAGTAAAGTCCATTTTGGACTTCTCATCTATGGAACTGTAAGGTGATTAATTTGTGTTGTTTTATTTTGAACCACTAAATATTTTTCAAACATTTATTTGAGCATTAATGAAAATCAGTACAATAATTCCTCACTTATCAACCTTGATAAGATTATAGAAACTGACTTTTAAGCAAAATGACATATAAGAAAGCAAAGTTTACCATCAACTAAATGAAATAAACTATAGTTAAGCTTCAACATCATATTTTTGATCAAAATACATCACTGAACTTCTAAATAAAGATCCAAAACACTCCTAAACTTAAATGTTTATTCATATTGATTGATTGATTGATTCATTCATTCATTTTTAAAACTGCTTATTATAGTTCAGGGTCTCTGGTGACCAGAATACCTGTACAAAACCAACACAGACATGGGGAGGACATGCAAAGTTCACATAGAGAGTGGCCCTGCCAGACTGATTTATTTTCTTATCAATGTTTTTACAAGAAACCTAGCTTCAATAAAATCATATCATCCAAGAAGCTGCTGTATCTATCCTTGGGACAGATTCAGAACTGCAAGACCACACATAATGATGAAACAAGCTCAGGATTTATTGTCACAAGAAAGCTACAGTCAGAATGCTACAAGTGCATTGTGGATGGAGTCATTAACTCCAAAGGAAGTCAATGAGTGTTAAATCGCTAAATTTGTGTTAATTTCTTACAGTGGCAATAGGAAATTAATACACTCATTTCAGTAGTTCCCTCTGAGCCATAACTTTTCTCCGGAGTGTGAGGAGTTGCAAGAACCTGATATTTGACTTTCAGTTTCCAACCAGCAGGCAGGAAGAGAGTCTATTTCAGAATTTTAGGACAGAAAAGCCATTTTATATATATATATATATATATATATATATATACATATATATACATATATATGTATATATATATGTCACATCTTAGCTGTCATTAATGGTTGTTAACTGATAGCCCAGAATGTCAACTCTATTAGTATCATCATGAGAATATTGTCAGAATCCCTGGTTGCTGCTACCCAGGAGTCTTACTGAGGTTGATCTTAGAGTAGACGGTGTGGCCTGAGTGCCAACCCTGAGGATTGTGAGCGTGTGAATACTGAGGTTAAGGACACCAAGACATATTTCACTAAAGGCCTCACATTTCAAATTCCTCACCCCAACTCTGGCATGCAGTGTCTCATTCCTTGTTCTTGGATTCTGCTAGCTGTTCTTCCCACTCAGCAGTTTATTCATCCCGAGTGTCGCACATGGATATTCAGACTCAGCTTCATACACTGCTACTTGATTCATGGTACAATTTATATTTTATTTCCGTTTTCTGTTTAGTTGAAAATATTTTTTAATTTAAATGAATTTTATTGCAGGATCATTGCATCATATTATATAGGTTTCAGTTGTGTATTATAGTAAATCCACATCTGTATATAACACATTAAGTCATCACCATTTCATTTCATCCTTTAGTATACAATTAATCCTCTACTGAATTCTTCATTCTCTTCATGCAACTGCTAAATTGCTTTTTTTGGGTGAAAGCGTTTTCATTGACTTAGTTCAATTGTTTGCTTGGTTTCTCCCTACATGAAATATGAGTGAAATCGTGTGTCTGTCTTCCTCCTTCTGGCTTATCTCACCAAATACAATTCCCTCAGTATATTCATATTGCTGCAAGTCACAAGATTTTATCTTTTTTGATGGACACAGATTTGTTTTCAGCTCTTGGGTATTGTAAATAACTTTGCAATGAATTTGATGTGCATGTATCTCTGCAATGTAGCATTGCATTTTAGGGTAAATATTGAGCAGAGGAATAACTGGATAACATGGAATTTCCATTTTCAATTTTTTGAAAGACTCACTATACTCCTTTCTATAATGTTTGTTACATTTCAAGCATCTGTCAAGAGTTTGTAAGAGTTCCCTTTTCTCCACATTCTCACCAAGATTTCTTGTTTCCAGTCTTTGAATACTAGCCTTTCTCATATGTGTGAGATAGTATCTCACTGTTGGTTATTTTTTTAAATATATATTGAGGAAACTTTAATTTAGAAAATAATATAAGCCACATGTACAAGTTCACCATTTTCAAATTTATGACAGCACAATACACCTTCAAAGGGCCAAAGTCCTCCATCAGCTGAATTCCACCGACACTTTGCGTGCCCACCAAGCCCATCCCCACTGGCAAGCTCCGTTCTATTGTCAATGATCAAGGGATGTTTTTTGCTTTGTCTGTTTGTTTCCTTATATTCCACATTTCAGTGTGATCATCTAGCATATGATTTTCTGTTTCTGACTTATTTCACATAGCATGTGATCTATCATTTCAATTAAGTCCCTTATTTCTTTGTTGATTTTCTGCCTGAATGATCTATCTACTGATGGATTGTGGAAGTGCCTTGCTATTATGGTGTTACTGTCAATATCTGCTTTTATTTCTGTGTTTGTTTTATATATTTAGATGGTCCCACATGGGTGTATATATGTTGATGATAGATATTTCTTCTTTATGGTTATCTCTTTGATCATACTTTCTTTGTGATAACATTTTTGGTTGGAAGTTTGTCTTGTCTGATATTAATATTTCAGTTCCTGATTTCCTTTCTTTACTATTGTTTTGGTATATATTTCTGTAGCCCTTGACATTCAACCTATGTTTATCACTGAATCTGATATTGGCTTCTTGTAGGCATAATATTGATGAGTCCTTTATTTTTTGATCCATCCAACCATGCTATGTCCTTTGATTGGTGAGTTTAGTGCATACACTTTTAGGGTAATGATTGAAAGATAGGGCTTTATTGCTGTCATTTGAGCCTTTGTTTTCTGTGCCTGTTGCTTCATTCCTTACTTGTTTATGTTTTTTTTTTTCCTTTGGATGGTATTTAGTATCTATTTTGTCAGTTTTGTCTACTTGTCTATTTTCCAACTATTTATCTCTTTAAGATAGTTTTTTGTGGCTGTCCCATGGGTTGCTTCTAACTGTACTGCTCTATGATAGCAATTTGTGAGCTGATGCCATATAATTATATATCTGTATAGATACCATGTTTTTGCTTTCCCCTTTAGTGGTTTTTTTTTGTTGTTATTCTCTCTTTTTGGTCCCATCATTGTTTCTGCTTTTGCTTTCCAGTTTATCAGAATTCTGAAGGCTTAATGAATCTTTGTTTTTGTTTTCCCTGTTGTAGAGTTTCTTACAAGATTTCTTGAATGTCAGACTTAGAGATAGAAAAATCCATTTGCTTCTGTTTGTTATTGAAGGCCTTTATTTCTCCATCATATTTGAATTTGAATTTTGTAGGTTAAAGTATTCTTGGCTGGTAGTTTTTGTTTTTTAGTATTTTGAATACATCATTCTACTCTCACCTGGCCTGTAGAATTTTTACTGAGATGTCTGATGATAGCCTGATGAGTGTACATTTTTTGGTCATGATTTTCTTTTTTCTCACAGTCTTGAGTAGATTTTCTTTGTCATAAACTTTTGCTAGTTTTACTAAGATATGTCTGGGGTCTGTTTACATTTAGAAATTTTAATATTCTTTCTGCTTCTTGGAACTCTGTGTTTGCTTTTTATAACAGCTGTAGGAAATTATCTGCTAGTCTTTAAATAGATTTTCTGCTCTTTTATACCTCTCCTTCTGGGATACTATTATCATTATGTTTATTCTTCAGATAACAACTGATATTTCTCATAGTTTTTTTATTTTTCTTCACTGATGTTTCACTCTCCTTTTCTATGAAGGGTACCTCTATTATCTTGTCTTCAGTGTCTGATATTCATTCCCTTGAGATATTCTCTTTATGAAACATTCGATGTTTCATTCTTTCAATGATTGAAGATCATTCAATCTTCAATCCTTTAACTGCATCTTTCCTCTATAGCATTTCTTCTAGGAATTTCTTCATGGACTCAATCTCTTTGGTGAAGCATTACCTTTGATCTGCACTCTTCTGAGGTCTTCCAAGTGCATTTGTCTAATTGTGTGTGCCTCCTGCATCTTGTTAACCTTTTTCTTTACTATGATTTCAAATTCTTTATCTGTTAGATCATTCCAATTGATATCAATAGAATTTTTTCTCTGGTGAGCTCCTGGTATCTTCTTCTTTTGGGTCATTTGTGGTTTTTGGGTGATTTAGATTTTCCTATAGCTTTCTTTTCTACCTTGAATTTAGCATGGTGGTTTTCCTTTTATTTTACTTTAGATTTCTTCCTACCTGTATGATGATGTGATAGGTGCCATCCCCTTGATTTCAGTGGTGGTGGGCTTGTTCTGGTCTCTAGGTTGCCCTCTTATGGTGGGCCCCAGATGCTATTACATTTGATGGTTGCACTTTTCAGCTCTCTAGCACAAGTAGGGTCACAGGCAGTCCAGGTGCAGTCCTTGATCACAGCTATCCAGTAGTCTTATTATATTTTCATATAACTGGTTATAGGTTGAAGTATCATTGCGGTCTGCAAGTGCTAAGGTCTGATGGGTACTTTTTCCTGGAAATGGCTGGGCAAGGCAGGGCTGTTAGTCCATGGGTACTCGGTATCTGAAGCCTAGCATGGGCTGGTTCTCGTAAGCAGGAAAGCAGGGCCGGAATCAGTAGTCCATGGATTGACAGGTCAGAGGGCTAGCGTGCACCTGTTCTAGGCCATGGCGAGGTTGGAGATAGGGGGTCTGGAGTACTTGAAGCCTGAGGGAGCTGTTTCTAGACTGTGGCAAGGTAGGGCCGGTGGTCCATGGGTTTGCCGGACTTGAAACCTAGCATGCACAGTTCTGAACTACAGTGGGGCCAGAGACAGGAATCAGGGGTATCAGAAGGTTCTCAGGTGTTGGTTCTGCAGACACACATGTATAAAATGTCATTAACTTAGAGCAAGTGCAGCAAGCCTTGCAGGAATATGGAAAGCAAATCCTGCTGACTTCCAACACAATCCCAGGTAAGACCAAAAATATCCAGGAGACACGTCCTTCCAAAAACTTGGAAAGACAAAGTGCTTTCAGACAAGCTCCAGCCTAAGTGAAAGGGCCCTTACACAGTTTTATTAAGTATCCCAACTACAATAAAACTTTAATGTATTATGAGTTGAGTATACTTTTCCAGAATAAAGTTTTGTGTTCTAGGTGAAGGATTGCTGTAAAAAAGAAAAAAACAAAAGAAAATGGATAAGCCAGACCTGACTTATACCTATGAGCCAGTTCCAAGATCTTAAATTAATCTTCAACAGAATCTCTTGCAAATAAGTAAATAGAGTGGGCATGGACATGTTTACTTTCTTGCTTTCTGATTCTCTGCCTCTGTGAAGACTCACTTCCACCAGAAGTATCTCGATTATGCCTTTGTTTAGTATAAATAACATCATTACTATGAATCTCTTTCTAAAATTTACATATTTATTTATTCTTTTTTATCTCTAAGGGGAGAAAGGGGACTCAAAAGTCCTGGAAAACTAGTATCTGGTATCAAGTCGCTAGTATTCTCATTTGGAAGATTAATTTCTATGCTGGATATATTATTAGAAACCCAGGATTGAGAGTTCTTGTACTCTCTGGGCATATCCTGTAAACTGATCTGTAATTTCTAATCTAATTTTAACTCAACAAAATGAGTCATATCCAGACCCTGTTCTCCAGGTCAACCCCTTCTCTGTGATGCCTAAAGCCAATGATAAATGTTTATCTTCCCTTGCTCTCATTTAGTTCACAAATATAATTCTGTCCATTTCACCAAGAAATGCATCATGTAGTGAAAATGATTATTTGTACTATTGTAAGTCAAAACATGGAAAATCTAGTCCTACCTATTGTAATTATAATAACAATCTTGGAAGAATGTATGACATATATAAAACAAATTCTTTAGTGACAAGACAAATATCCAGAGTTTAATCACTCCCTTTGAGTTTAGTCATCCTAAAGTAACCTGAGGACTCAGAATGCTCAATAGTTCTGAATATCATAACTGAATCCCCTTTAGACATCCTTCCCTTAGATTCTTACAGGCCCCTGATATAAGAAATTCATCTGTTTACTGAAAGGAATGTTTCTATGATTACTGAAGAGATAAGGTGTAGCTATCCAATGTTCCAACTCAGGAAAATTGTTGGGGAAGTATACAGTGACTATGTACTTCTTTCAGAGATACTCATTACTAGATTCCCTAATCTCCAGTACTTTTCCAGTCAAAACCAGACAAAAAGGGCTGTAGGGGTATGAATTTTGACACAATGTTCTTCATTGCCTATCCGGATTAACTTATGATGTTGTCTCTTAACACTGTCACTGCTCAAACTATCACAAAAACTGTGAGAGTACAGAAACAAGAAAATATTTTAAGTTAATCATAGGAAATTACTTGGCTTATTGGCCTGGAATGCCTTAGGTCATCTCCAGGTCCTGGATTTCCTTTTAACAGAACAAAGTGGTGTCTGCACAACAATATCTCTTGTTGTTTTTATATTAATGTATCAAGTCAAGTGGACAACAATGAAAACAAAATTATCCAACAGGGGAAATAGCTTAAAAAGTTTGCTTATTCGGATTCTCTACCTCAGGAGATTTGAAAGACTGTCAAGTCCTCCCTCCTATCATCCCTTTGTTTCTTCCTTTTTCTGGCCCTTTAATAGCAATCACTCTCCTCCTTGTTTTCAGCCTGTCTTTTTAATTTCTTGGTAAAGTGTATCTTTCCTAGGTGCAGAAAATCTACTTCCACCTTATGCTTCATTCACCACTAGAGGATGCCTACTATCAACATTATTCGGACAAAGTGACTAACTCTTTCTATTCCATCACTAACCCTTCTCCTATAACAAGGATGAGTCCAATAAGCATGGTCTAAACCAAAATCTCAATAGGAATCAGCTATTGGAAGTGCAATGGCAGTTTTAAATAATGGGAAGTTCCTAGGAGTATTACTGAGGGAGGATTTGCTGGAGGAAAGGTAACTTGGGCTAGTTTTTTGTATGGCAAATTATAGTGGTAACAGTGAGGCAGAGGCAGGGATATGTTACAGTAAAGGACAACAACAAGCTTGAGCAAGGACTCCATATTGAGTATGAGTCTGGAGGAGGAGTAATACTGAAGGTATTGTGCTGAGGAGGAGAAAATTTGACCTCCCCTGTGTCAGTCTCCTTGGAACCAGGAATAGTAAGTCCAGGCCAGGTTTTCCCCTTAGGCTTTGATAACTGTGAACATGCAGTGTTAATAGACCTCACAAATTCAAGAATTCCAAAACTGAGATTTCTTTGGGATTATTTAGTCCTCTCTTGCTTCCAAGTAGGTAAGCCTACATACAATCCTGTCAGAAAATGAAAATATCTTCTGTTTTTAAAGCTCTGCAGAGAGAAATATTAAATTGCTTCCTCTAGTTGCCTGTTTCACTGCTCAATAACTAATGGTTGGGATGTTCTTGCTCAGATGATAATTTATATTATAATTTATGTCTTTGTCTTAGCGTTCGCAATGTATAATACATTGTTTAAGGAGTAGGACTCTGTGTTTATTCTCCTTATATGGAGCCCTACAAAAATGTGAATCAAATACATTGAATCTTCTCTGAGAACAGACCAGGGTCAGAGGGTAGAAATTACAAGGGGGCTAATAATAATTCAACAAAATAAGGAAATTGTGAAAAGAATAAAGATGACTACAAATGGAATGCTTTTGAGATATATGAGTTCCCTGTTTCTAGAAAGGTTCAGTTACAACATGAGTGAATCCTGTAGTGGTGATAATTATATGGTGGGACTTACTGGGAAAAGGACTATCTTCAAAGAAACACCCACATGAATATATTGTATTTTATCCTTGATTTTCTGTGAGCCTCATTGTCTTCTCATCCCTCCCCTCCCCTATGAGTTCTGTACATCAGATTCCCTAAAGTCACCTCAACAGAAGTGTTGAAGAATAAAGGAAATAACTATCTATACTTAACAGATTGAGACTAGCCCTGGGAACAGAGCTTGAATCTGACAGTAGTTTCCATAGCCCACACTTGTCCATGTTCATGGAGTATAAATCGTCAAAATAGTACACTTCATGCATTTCATGGAAATTTACAGATTGTTGTAT
The DNA here is from genome assembly GCA_004363575.1 of Solenodon paradoxus. NCBI lineage: Eukaryota > Metazoa > Chordata > Mammalia > Eulipotyphla > Solenodontidae > Solenodon > Solenodon paradoxus. Next base: position 25,208 of record RJWH01005218.1, on the reverse strand, counting down.
TAAAATCACTATGTATTGTTCTTATTATAGTTATCTGCATAAATAAATCTTTAGGCACATAGGAAAGGTACCAAATTGAGAATTTTCCAGATAAGGGAAATGAGGTCCAGTAGGACTGAATAAATTCAAAAGTCAAACCAGGGTTTCTGATTCCAAATCTCGTGTCCTTTCTCTTATAAATATCACCTATTCTTTCTATTCTTCAACTTGCTACTGTTGAAGAATCAGAAGTATGAGACAGAATTTTTAGAAGTCTGATGTTAATTTATAAGCACACAAAAATGTTATAGACAAGTGATCTGGCTGTAGATGGTTCTTGTGAGAATGAGTGAATTCTTCAACACCAGGAAATGAAGACTGGAAGATAGCTTGTTGGGAGAGTTGAAGAGAGAATTCAAATTGGGAAGGGAACTGAGGATAGATGGCTTCATAGGCTTCCATTGACAGGATTTTTGAGTCACCAGATTTTTCTTTTTTGAGCAAGACTGATCCTGAAATACTCATTAAGCACTTGAAACACTTCAGACACAGAAGTCAAGTTTCTTTTTATTTATCTGACCTCAGTCTAGTGAGTTAACTTATCTACAAATGAGTAGGTAAACTTCTATGCCTTATTCTTTAAGCTGAAACATCTGTGTCCTCACAGCCTCTCTGCTAAGAGCAACACCCTGGTATCCACATACTTGTCTGACACCTTCTTTTGTTTTATTTTCCTCTGGTATAGCCCATTGAGAATTTGCCTGTAAATGGGGCTGATATAAAATATTGTTTTCATGTCTACTGGCTGTTTCTCTTTATTCCCTTTACTGTAGCAACCCCTCCCTACTCTCAGACACAATTCTTTCTATACTCTCTCTAAGACTTCGTGTTGACAACATGAATTGCATGTTTATCAAAGGACAATTTTCCCTTCAACATATCCCCAATCTTTATCTCACTCCTCCACTCAGGCTTTCAAGATCCCATAGTATTTTATACCATCCACTTGAGGTGATTGTCAAGACTTCTCTTCAAATTTTACATGGAGAAACCTAGTGCGCCAAGAAGTAGAATGATCCGGGCCCACTGAAATGGGTGTTTGCAAACTTTATGAAGAGCTCGAGTTTTAAGTATCATAGGCTTTAGGATACAAAGAACCTCACTGTAGGATACAAAGATCTCCACTGAGGATCATTATGGTCTCTATCATATCATATATTTTCCTTTGCTTTTTTTTTCCACAACTCTTTGAAACTAAAAATCACCCTTAGCTTGTTGGTTTTTCAAAAACTGGTTCCTGACTTGATTTGGCACAAACTCAGTATTTTGCCAATACCTGATGTAGAAGATTCTTGCTATTTGGTGTCGAGAACCTTCATTGTGAAGAAGTTCTTGTTAAACTCTATCTTTTGTCCCTCCTGGTAGAATCTGAGGTAATAATTTTCTGCAAAGGGTCTGCATTGCTGCTTCCCAGAGTGATCATTCCTGATGATTTAACCTATTTCCTCAAACATTTCACTGCCCTTCTTTTACCCCCAATGCCAATGGCAACACATTTTGATCATTGCCTCAATTTTCCATCTTCTTTTCACCAGCAAAACCACTTTTGAGGAAGCCAAAGTTTACTAAATTAGAAAATGAAACTGGTTCGATTTCAAAGTCTAAGAGAATTTTTGTTGTGTTTTGGGGATTAAGTCTTTTGTTTCTTTATGTTCTACATATGAAACCACTCAATATTTTCTTGCCATTTCTGACATATTTCAATTACCATAGTCACTTCAGGTTTCATCCAAATCATCACAACACACAAGATTTCATAATTTTAATGGCTGAATAGTATTGCTATGAGTATATATACTACACCTTTATTTAGTCTTATGTCAAGGGCATAGAAAACCTCCAGCAGTAGAAATAAAATTGACAGTGATAAATGGCACTAGAGCTGTGGTAATAGGAGTGGGGTGATATACACATTAATTGAGGTGTGAATCTATTCGTTAAAACTATATAGAATTGTAAACTGATGGTAAATTAAAAAAACCTTGAAAATAAAGTAAATCTTCCTTCAGACCTGAGTTGTATAAAGCTCTGAACCTATGGGTGTTAGTGAGGTAGTTTTCCAAAATGAGCTCCAAATCACCTTGCTGTTAGTCCTCAGGAACTTCCTATGCCTTCCTTTCTTTCTTCCTTCCTTCCTTCCTCCCTTCCTTCTTTCCTTCCTTTTCTTCCTTCCCTCTGTCTTCCCTCCGTCCTTGCTTCCTCCCTATCTTACTGTCTCCCTCCCTCTTTTTTTAGTTTTTTCAATCATTTCTCCTTTCTCATTTAATTTCTTGTCACCAAGGCTATCAGAGAAGCATCGCATAACTTTCTTCTATTCCTACCCTTTTATACTTTGAAATAAGCATACAAACTCCCCTAAATTTTTGGAGGTGATTGTTCAAAAGAAGAAAACTTACATTTATCAAATGTCTACTATGCATTAAATAATGAGGGGACAGCTTAACTTGATATCTACAGGGCAGCAGGCAGATGTATAAATAGTGGACTAACTGGCAAAACCTGAAAGAGACCGCAGGAGAGGATCTCAGCTTAGCGGCCTGTGTCTAGGGCACACCCCTCGATACTTGCACAGTTTCTCTCCTGGTTACCTGGACTCACCCAAAAAGTCTAGAACTGTCCCTCTTGCCTGAGTGAGAGGCAGGCAGCTTAGGTCCTGCACACGCATATGTGTGCATTCTGTTAATGTAACATTATCTATTTCTATTTTTAATAAACTCCCTTAATGTCCCTGACCAACTCTCTCCATGAATTCTTTCAGGATGAATCCAGCGTCTCATCAGTGTGTCTCAACTCACTCACCACTTTATCATTAAGCACTGTACTAAACAGCTTCCACTTATCAAGTTATAGACTCACCTCAAGAAGTCATTATTATCTTAATTTTCTACATGAGGTTTGAAGAGGTAGATCACATAACCAGAAAGTGATAGAACTGATTATTTCCCACTACTATTTAAGTTGAACCATATGAAATTGCTGTTATTATTGACAATTTCATTTGTCTCAACCTAATGCAATGTAAATTCTGTAAGTCCAGGTGTGTTTTTTTTCTGTTTTCTTCAGAGTGCTTGATTTATAGTAGTGCTTGACTTACAGTAGAGGCTCAAAGCATATTTGCTGAATGAGTCAATTGAAAGGTGTTTTTTAAAAAGTACACACCATTTCCCTATTGTAATATTTCCCAGACTTCAGTCATTTTTAATATCTTCAACATCTCACCACAGCCATATACACAACTTTGAAAATCATCTATTGGATGCTGATTACACCCCAATGGTGTATATGCCACCCTTTGGACAATGCTTTTCTTAACACCTCCTGGCTATGAGGGAAACAAGAGTTAATAAATGTAGTGAAACAAACAAAAAATGGTTCCAGCATGATTAAAAGGTCTTTGCAAATTTTCCTCAGTGCAAACAACATGGATATATTAAAAACATGAAAATTTAGTATGAAAGGTGAAAATCTTTGATATGTGAACCAAGATCCTTCTTTTCCTTCTTCTCAGCTCAGAAAGCAGACTCCATTCATATACATTTAGCCAATATGAGATGGTTCCTTCTCTCTCTTTGCTAAAGCAGTAGGATATTAGGCTTCTTCTTCCCTCAGCTACCTATTTCTGAGGCTAAGTTTCAAGGCAAGTGTATTTGAGAGGTGTAAGCTTCCTCTTTTTAATTGTGGAATGGAAGCTGTACTTCAGACACAGCAGACTGAGAAACCTGGATCACTGTTCATCTTGCCCCAGTTCTTGAGGCTGTGGTTCCACAACAGGAAAAGCAAGCAGAGAGAACCACAGATTGTTACCCTTCCCCCATCAAGTGCTTACTTCACAGAATGGAAGTATTACTCAAATAGAAGCTTGCCATTGTCTCTATCCCCAGCTCCAGAATCATATCTGAGAGAATGTGCCAGGGAGAAAAAAGCTATAAAAAAGAGAGCTCCTAATCAACTCAGAGCAAGTTATGCCATTTAAAAGGCATCATAGAGAAGTTCAAAATCAAGGGTACACTCAAGAATAGTGGAGGTTTTGGTGAAAGGCATTTAGAGGAGATTCAACATATAATCTAAATTGTAAGAGCTAATATACAGAAGTCAGCTGGCAAATAGACAACTGGAAGAAGCCCTCTGGAGTCACCAGACAACACACAGTGACTTAAGAAACCATGCCTTTAAATGAGGTACAATTTGACTGGATTTTTGCATAGATCTCCATGCAGTTGTGTGAAATATTTTTGGCCATCAGTCAGGTATTAAACATATAGGAAATTTACAATATGTACCAACTCAATGGCACAATAATTAAACAATGGGCCAAATAAAAATCAAACGGGGAAATCTGAATATATTTTGAGATGAGTGAATATAAAGACATAACACACAAAACTTGTATTATGCAATCTTCAATGGAAATTTATATATTAAGAAAAAAGAAAGATTTCAAATCATGATCTAGTCTTCCATATTAATTTTAAGATGCTGCAAAAAACTGAAATTGCAATGAAAGGAAATGACAAAGATTAGAGTGCAACTTAATGAGAGAATAGACTAACGATAAAGTCGATGATACAAATCTGATTTTTTTTAAATTGACAAAATTGCCAAGCCTTTTACAAGAATGACCAAGATAAAAGAAAAAATAAAAATAGAATTAGGAAAAAAATACAAGGGATACTACTATCCACCTTAAAGAAAGCAAATAATTACAAAGGACTATTGTGAATAATTGTAAGTCAACAGATTAAATAACTTAGATGAAATTAACAAATTCCTAAAATACAAGTAAAGAGATTAAGTTAGTTTTAAAACTACCAACAAAGAAGTGCTCAGACACAGATAGCATCAACACCGAATTCTATAAAAAAATTATAGTAGTATAAATAAAAAATATTTAAAACTCTTCCAAAAATATGAGTATGTATAGCCAACTTTTTTATGAAACCAGCATTAATTTGATAACAAAACCAGACAAATACATCACAAGAAAACTATAGACCAGTATCTCTGTAGAATATAAATTTAAAAATCCTCAACAAAGTACTCTCAAACCAGACCCAGCATCATAGAAAAACAATTATATACCATTATCAAGTGAGGTTTATCTCAGAGATACAGATTGATTTACTTTATTAAAATCAAATAATGTAATATATAAACTGAATTTTAAAAAGCCTCACATGATCTTTTCAATAGATTAAAAAAAAAGCATTTAACAAAATCCAGCACCTTTTCATTATTAAAAAAATTAACAAACTAGGAATGGAAAGGAATTTCCTTAACCTGATATAGGGCTTCTCTGTAAAATTCATAACTAACTAGATACTTAATAGAGAAAGTCTACATGCTTCTCCCTTAAGATGAGGATATGATAAGAATATCAGTTCTCATACCTATATTCAAATTTGTATTGTAAGTTCTACCTAGGATAATTAGATAAGAAAATTAGATAAGAAAATTAGGTAAGAAAATTAGGTAAGAAAAAGATGCAGGCTTGGAGGATGGAGGTGCAGCAAAAAGTAACCACATTAATTTCTAATTTTCTGGAAGAGTTTATGAAAAAGCTATTAACCATAAAATAAAAATTAGTTTGAAAGTGTTCATGTGCATATTTTGCTATCTCCAAACTCTCTCTCTCTCTTTCTCTCTCTCTTTCTTCTCTCTCCCTCTTCCTCTCTCCTTCCCTCCATCTACCTATACCTTCCCCACTTCATCTATTTCCTTCTCTACTTCCTCCACATTTGCTTCCATCTTGATCCTTCCTACTCTGAGAAAAAAAGTTCTGAGCTTATTAAGCCTTTTCCTGGCACTTCTTTATTCCCCTCCATAATTTACCCTAACTGCAGCAACTTTTAAATGACAAGTAAGTGTTGAATATCAAAACAAATATCTTCCCTATTTGACAAGGTGACAGTCTTGATGGGTGTCAATTGCTATCCTATTATGAAACTAGACAGGATTACCTAATATAAAACAAGAAATATATTTGATAGGGTCCTGATAATTTCTGTTCCCTCTGTGTCTAGAGCATGCAGTTCATTTTTATTTAAATAAGGTATTTTAATTATCTATATCATATTAAATTCCCTGGTTTCTTTGATGCTCTGTCTCAGGGGCTTTAAATACTGTCACAACAGCTTAGAGTTATCATCTGTCAACAGGAGGTGGGTAATTGAAGAAAATAAGTATTGCTTTAATTGGGAAAGATAGGGTGGCACCTGACTACTGAAGTGAGTTTAGAGTTATAGAAAGAAAAGATCAATTTATCAGGACCATGAAGGAAAATCAGTTACATATATATATGTGTGTATATATATATATATATATATATATATATACATATATATATGTTCAATGTAATTCCCATCAAAATCCCAGGGATGTTTTTCTAGAAAATGGAGCAAATGATATTGAAGCTTGTATGGAACCACAAAAAGTTTCAAATAGCCAAAGATATTCTAAGAGAAAAAAAGGAATAATGGAGGGATCACACTTACGGACTTAAACTATATTACGGAGTGGTTATCATCAAAACTTTTTGGTACTGAAAAAAAAACTGACTCAGTGGTTAGTAGAACCAAATAAATAGAACCCAGAAATAAAACCAACCTATATGGAGTTAGTCTGTGACAAACGTGCCAAGAGCATACAATGGAGGAAGGAAAGTCTATTCAGTAAATGGTGTTGGGAAAACTGGAAAGACATCTGGCAAAAAAAATGAATAGACTACTCGTTATCACCAAGTACAAAAGTAAATTCAAAATGGATCAAAGGCCTGGACCTAGGACCTGAAATCATAAAGTACTTACAACAAAGTGTGAAGAAAGCACTCCATGACCTCAACCTCGAAGACATCTTTACAGAGAGAAACAGTGATAGCAAAAATAACCAAAGCAAAACTAAACAATTGGGACTCCATCAAACTGAAAACTTCTGTACAGCAAAAGAAATCACCACTAAAACAAAAAAAATAACCCACAGAATTGGAGACGATGTGTACACAACATACATCAGATAAAATTTTAACTTCTGAAATATACAGGAAAGTTCATACACCTCATTAATAAAAATACAGATAACGTGCTCGAGAATGGGCAGAAGTGAATATACATGTATATAAAGACATACTGATGGCCTATAGACACATGAAAGTAGTTCTCTACATCACTTATCAGGGAAATATAAATTAAATCTACAATGAGATACCATCTCAAAACAATAAGAATGTCCTGTATTGAAAACACGGGAAATAGCAGGTGAAAGAGGGAGTGTGGAGAAAAGATAACTCTCCTACAGTGTTGATGGGAATGTAAGTTGGTGCAACTTCTTTGGAAAGCAGTATGGAGATTCTTCCAACAAATGAAGATTAATTTGTTATTTGATCCAGCAATCCCACTCTTGGGCATATACCCAGAGGATACAAAATCTCTAATCAGGAAAAACAACTGCACTGCTATGTTCATGGCATCACAATTCACCATATCTAAGACATGGAAACAACCTAAATGCCCTTAAACAAATGACTCGATAAAGAAGCTGTGATGTATATAAATATAAATATATATGTATTTATATACTCAATGGAATTCATGCTGATATTAAAAAAAATAAATTGTGTCCTTTGGTGCAATCTAGATGGAACTGGAGGGAATCTTGTTGAGTGAAATAAGTAAGAAAGAAAAGAGTAATAAAGGGTGGTTTCACTCATAAGTGGAATATAATGAAATAAAACCAACGAACCCACAAATTCCAACAAAAATAGTAGGACTCAGGACTGGTTATTGGAGGGAGGGGGATGAGAGGAAAAGTAAGGGACACTGAAACTCTGGTTGTGAGTGTGGTGTGAAATATAAACTGAGATGCAATTTTAATATCCGAAATGGAATTTAGCATTGTGATCTAAAGAAATAATATTACTATATATATACATATATATATATATATAAATAGTATGAAACACAATGAAGAGATATAGAAATACATGTGGACCAAAACAAAACCCTTGGGGGATATCTGAATGTAAAATAATTAAGTAAAGTACCTGAAGTAGATTTTCAAGCAACAGTTTTAAAGATACTCACTGAAATCAGGAGAACAACAAAGGACAAAAGAGAACTATAACAAACATAGAGAAAATATGAGGCAGTTCAAAGCAGAACTGGTGGAACTAAATAAAACAATACTTGAGCTAAAGAGAGCATAGAGTAACTCAAAAGTAGGATGGAATAAACCTCTGATTGAATCACTGAGCTATAAGATATGGCTGTGGGATGTACCCAAGCAGACCAGCAAGAAAAAAAAATAATTTAAAAAAAGAAATGAAGAAAACATGATAATTTGGGGATACTGTTAGGAGGAACAACACTCATATCATAGGTGTCTCAGAAGCAAAGAAATAAAATGACAGAAACTTTATTGAGGAGATAATAGCTGAGAAATTCCCTAACCTGAGAGAGGAAACATCTCCAGATTGAGGAAGGTGAAAGAGCTCCAAACATAAGAAATTCAAATAGACATGTTCCAAGTCAATTTATCTTTAAAATAACAAAAATCATAGATAAATAAATAATCTTGAAAGCAGTTAGAGAAAAATAAGTTGCATGCAAAGAAGTACCCATAAGTCTGTCTGTGGAATCCTTAGCTGAAACTTTACAGGACAGAAAGGGATGACATGATATATTAAAAGCGCTAAAGAAAAAGATTTCCAACTAAAGATATCCTATAAGAATATCACTTAGATTTGAAGAGTTTTACAGGAAAACAAATGTTAAAGGAACTCATCAAAACTGAATCAGATTTACAAGAAATACCAAACAAATTTCAATAAAATGAAAGTAAACTCCACTTAGAAGAAATACAAAAATATAAAATGTGGGAGGAGACTAAAATGTGTACTGTTAGAATGAGCTCAAGACTTTCTTTCAAGTTAAAAAAAGATTGTAAGTACAGAAATACGTAGATAAACCACAGGGCAACCTCAAGGCAAAAATGCATAGAAAACTCAAAGAATAAAATAAAAAGAGAAATAAAACATGACATAAATGGTTCTTATTTATTATGCATCATAAGGATTATTCATTGTAATAACTTCCCTAATATGGTTTATTGATAGAACTTTTCATTATTCAGGGATTTTCCTTTAAAATTAGTATATATATAATTTTATTATTGCTATTGTTTGCATTGTCATATTAATTTTAGGATATTGAAATTGTATCTTAGTCTGTATTTCATACCTCACCCACAGCCAGAGTTCTATGCTTTATCATATCATCTATTGATGGGCATTTAGATTGTTTCCAGGTCTTGGTTATTGTGAATTATTCTGCTAGGAACATAGGGGTGCAGATTTTTTTATTAGAGAATTTCCATTTTCTATGTATATGACTATAAGTGGGATTGCTCTATCCAATAGCAAATCCATCTCTATTTTTTTGAGCAAGTTGCATGTTGATTTCCAAAAAGGTTGCATAATCTACATTCTCATCCACAGTGTAGGATAATTTTTTTTCTTCACACCAACTCCAAAAATTGTTTTCAGTCATTCTGATATAGGTCATTCATACAAATGTAAGATGTTATTTCATTGTGGGTTTTATTTGCATTTATCTGATGATGAGTAAGGTAGAATATTTTTTGTGTGTCTTCAGGTCATCTATGTGTTTTTTATAGACATGTCTATTCAGTTCTTCTGTCTATTATTTGAATGGATCATTTGTTTTTTGTTGAGATATACAAGTTCAATATATTTTAGAGATCAAACTCTTAGTGGATATATGTTGTGTGACTACCTTTTCTAATTCTGTGAGTTTTATTTTTGTTTTAGTGGTGGTTTCTTTCGCTGTGAAGAAGCTTTTCAGTTTAATGTAATCCAAATTGCTTGGATTTGCTTTCGTTTCTTTTGCCATAGTTGTACCATCCTAAAACATATCTTTGAGCTTGATGTCAGGGACTGTTTTTCACACATTTTTATCTAAATATTTTACAGCTTTGGGTCTTGAATTTAGGTATTTGATTCATTTTGAGTTATCATATTGTTTGGCACTAATGAATAATCTATTTCAGTTTTTGAAGGTGTCTGTCCAATATTCCGAACACCATTTATTAAGTAGATATTCCTCCGTTGTAAGTTCTTTTCTCTTTTTTAGATTAACTCTCCATATAAGCATGGCTTTATTTCTAGGATCTCAAATTTATTTCACTGATCTATATATTTGTTTTTGTTTTGGTGCCATTCTGTGTTAGTGATAATTCCTCTGTAACAGAGATATAAGTCAGAAAGAGTGATTCCTCTGCTTTTCTCTTTTATGATGGCTTGGGCTATCATAAATATGATATGAGGGTTTTTGAAGTTTCATGAAAACTCCAGTATTATTTCCTCAGTTTCCTTGAAAAAATCCTGGGATTTTGATGGGAATTGCATTCAATCTATATATGGCTTTGAGTAGAAGGGCCATTTTAACTGTTAATTATTCCAATCTATGGACATGAAATAGTCATCCATCTTTGTGTCTTCTATTTATTTTGTCTTCTAGTTTCCATTGTAGATGTTTTTCACCATTTTTGTTAAGTTTCTTCACAGGTATTTGATGTTTTGGGTGCTATTATATATGGATAATCTTAATTTCTTTTTCTTTCATTTCATTGTTTGAATGTAGAAAAGTTATTGAATTTGTGTGTTGATCTTATATCCTGTCACATTGCTGTATTCATTTATTGTTTTCAGCAGTTTTTGGTGAAGTCTTTAAGATGTTATAGATACATTATTATGTCATCTTCAAATAATGATAGATGCATTTATTTTTCAATTTGGATTGCTTTAATGTAATTTTTTGACCTATTGCTTTGATCAACAATTCCACACCTATGTTGAATTATAATGGTGAGATTGGGCAATCTTGTCTTGTTCCAGATATTAAGGGAAAGGGTTTCAATTTTTCACCACTGAGTATGATATTGGTTGTGAATTTGCCATATATTGCTTTTATTATGTTGAGGTCTGTGCCTTCTATTCTTACTCTGGTGAGGATTGCTGTTAAGAATGGGTGTTGCATCATGTCAAAAATACTTTCTCTACATCTACTGATATGATCATATGATATTTTAAAAAACTTTTCCTTTGTTGATGTGTTGTATTACATCGATTGATTTGTGTATCTTGGACCATGCCTGCAACCCTAGAGTAAATCTCACTTGATAATGGCTTATAATTTTTTAAAGTGGTCCTCTATGAGGGTTTTTGCCTCAAATAATGAGTTTAGTAGTTTTTCTTCCTCTTTAATTTTGAGAAGAGTTTGAAGAGGATGGGGATTAGTTTTCTTTTTTTTTTGAATCTTTATTTGGTATTATGTGGAAGTGAAGCCTATCTGAACATGGGTCCTTGTTTTGGGGATACTTGTGCTTATTGTTTTAATGTTTGTGATTGTCATTTGTTAGTTCAAGTTGTCTATGTTTGGGGTTTTGTAAGATAGTAGAAATCTGTCCTTTTCTTCATAATCAATGAATTTGTTGGCATAGAGGTGGTCATAATAGTCTCTCATGGTCTTTGTATTTATATTATGTCAGTTGTAATCTCATCTCTCATTACTGACATTTGCTATTATGCTTTTCTCTTTTTTAGTGAGTATATCAAATTCTAGGGTTATATCAATTTTGTAATTTTTTTCCAAAGAAGCAGTTCTTGTATTTATTGATCAATGAGATGGTCATTTTGTTTTTGATTTTGTTTCTGCTCTAATTTTTGTTATTTTTGTTATTCCCTTTCACTAACATGTGGAATATAAAGAAACAACAAAAAAAGAAACAACCCCCTCCCCAAATTCACAGGAATGCAAGACTGGATAGCAGAAGGGGTAGGAAATAGGAGAGACGGAAGAACAGCAAGGTAGTGTTTAAGGAACACTAGAAATCCGGTTGTGGATTTTTTTTTGTTTTTGTTTTGTTGTCTTTTTTTTGTTTCTTTATATTCCACATGTTAGTGAAACCATCCTTGCTTGTTTTTTATTTTTCTTTCACACTTATTTCACTTAACATTATCCCCTCTAGTTTGATCCAAATTGTTGTAAAGGACACAACTTCATATATACCTTATTATTCAATATTTAATCAGTTTTCATATTTTTTCCAATTGCCTCATAAATGTTAATTTTAAGCAGTTGTGTTCTCATAAGTAGTTTAATAAGGTCCACTTATTAAATTTGATTTACATATCTCATATGTCTGTTAAGTTTATGTTCTCTCTCTAATTCTCAATTTACTTATTGAAGAAAATGAACTGGTTGATTTGCCCTGTAAGTCTTTCCACAATCTACTCTGCATTTTACATACTGCATCCATGTAGTATACTTTATATCCCCCATTTTTCTCTCTATTTACTGTAAATTAGAGAACTCTAGAGGCTTAATCAAATTTCAGATTCAATTTTTGGCAAGACTGAGTCACAGGCAAAGCTATGCCATTTCGAACAGAGATACTTAATGTTTGGTGGCTTTGTTTTTTGATGTTATACTCTACACTATATTCAGATGAAGGAATCAGATTCAAACAAGAATGAAATTGACCAGAGTTTAGAACTCTATCAAGTCCAAGTCTTCTCATTTTTTATCCAGTACTATTTGCCCTGTCCTTCATCCTACCAGGTCCTTGGGGGAGGCATTTTATTAAAAAGTCAGCAAGACCACTGGGAAAGGCTGACTACTTTTTCTCTTTTAAAGATAAATGATCCTTATTTCCCTAAGGCTCTCTGGCTCCAGCTCTAGTCCACTACTTCTAGAACAGACTCATCTGGAATGAAGGCAAGGTGGGTTTCCCCACTTGTTTTTGTCAAATCCTAAAATGATTGGGTCATGGTGGCTCCTTCAAGATTGGGTAGGAAGGAGATTATTTAGCTAAGGATATCACGGTGGTGTGTGTGCAAAAATTGATGGAAGGGTAAGGGGAGTATGCTATTTCCAAGGAGAGTAAAGAAGCTAAGAAAGAATAAAGCAGATAATTCAGGGAAATCACTTTTGAAGATGATGTTGTTGGACTTTAGTGCTTGCTGCTGCTCTTTGTGGAAGGGAAAGAAGGAATTCCTAACATGGCTAAAAATTACCATTTTTGACTAGATATTACCTGGTAATTCACTAGCAAGTTAAGACTCAATGCAAAGGTTGGTTCTATTTTAGGTTGTCATCACATTTCAAGTACAAAAGTGGGCTACTAATTGAGCATAGGTGATCTGGAGACTTTAGTCTTGAACAAATCCTCTGAGGTCATCTCCATACCGTAGCTTTACTAAAAGATCCCTAATTTCTTCCTTCTCCCTAATTTCTTCCCTCTCTAGTTCTGTCCCCTTTTACACCAGCCTTCAGCACTGGAGAGTCTTTTCTCAGAGTTAACTCAAATTCTTCTTGATGAAGGATAAATATAATTTAGCTTTTCTTTGTAGAGACAAAAAACATCTCCCAGCCATAATAAGTAACTCAAGGTATTACCTTAGCTCAAATTTCCATTACATCCCAGGATGATGATTTTACCAGCATATCTCTCTTTCTTATCTCACACTTCTACATCATCTACTCCATAACCACATAAATCTTAAAAATATCCAGCATGGCTCATATTTCAGAAGTTTATAGCATTATGATCAAAACATGGTGTTTGGAAGCTAAACTTCTTACTTGAGCAATTGTCATAATTTGGTTACTTTTTGGCTGTTTGACCTTAACTTCTCTGTGCATTGCTTTCTTAATTTGTAAACTGATATATTCTTATGAGGATTAAACAGATTTGTACATATTAAACATTTGGAACATTGTCTGGTACATCACTGGGTGTTGGTTTATTTCATTTTGTCTGCCTGAATTAACTATTCCTTCTTGGACTCAATGTTTGTTTCTTGAAATCCTACCATACTTCTGAGTTTACTTCAAATGCTTCCTTCCTCCTCCTTTTTCTAGGGCCCTCATTTAAAGGTAGTATTTTATTTCTCCATGCTTCTAGAGAATTTTTATTTGTACAACCCTTATGCTATCTCCACATCTTATCATATTCTGTCATTGTTTACATCTGGTAGCTTAATAGTTCTCCCTTATGATAAATTGCCTGACACAAATTTGATGCTTAATGCAATGTTCAATCAGTAGAGTTGACATTATTCCTATGTGTTTTGTTGTTTAAACCAGTACATAAGAGTGCCAGTAATGCAGTCTGTGGACTGCTGGACCCTGTTCTAGTGGCAGAGAAAGGAAGGCTAATCCAGGTGTTGACATCAGGAACAAGCCACCTCCTAGACTGCAACAACAACTACCTCATTCTCACATGCCACATGCCCTACCCCGACCCAGCAGCCATCTTCCATTTGCTAATAAAGAAAAAATGCACTACAGAAGACTGCAAGGGTCAATAAAACAAAACCCAAGGAACACCTGGTTAAAAGACAAAAACAAGCAGCTCGAGAATCACCAATGTTATGAGGGAGAGAACATAATGCATGTCAAAACCTCAAGGTATTATGGCAATACAAGAAAATGACAGTTCATTAGAAACCAATTTCGAAGGCATGAAGGATTAGTTCTTTTTTAACATATAAAGAATAAGAAGGTGAAATCATAAGAAAATTCAGAGAGATATAAAAAAAATCAGAAAAACCAGTCAAAGCATTCAAATATACAATTAGGGAGCAGAAGCAGAAATTAAAGTTTGACAAAAGAAACTAACATAGATTCAGTAAGCAAAGAACACAACAAACAAGAATGAGAATACCAAAGAAAGCTTTGAAAACAGTGGACACAATGGAGGAAAGAATAAGTGATCTAGAGGAAAGAAGTCAAGTGGAAAGACAGAGAGATATTAAATGTAAAAAACAAAACTCTGAGATCTATACAACTCTATTAGAAAAGACAGTATAAGATAAAAGAGTATTCCAGAGGGTGAAGAGAAAAAGGAACAGAAAACATATTCAAAGAAATAATTGCTGAAAACTTCCCAAACTTGGGAAAGAAAATGAACATACAGAAGCCAACAGAACTCCCAAATGCTAAAAGAACTATATCAAAATATATAATTGTGAAACTATCAAAAACCCAAGACAAAGAATTCTAAAGGTGATCAGGGTAACAAAGCAAGTAACATATAAAGATATCCAATCAGGTCATAAGACTTCTCAACAAAAACCCTATAGGCCAGGAGAGAATGGAACAATGTTTCCAAAATACTCGAAATAAAAACCATCAGGCAAGAATACTATAATCAGCAGAACTCTCTTTCAGATTTGAGGGAGAAATAAAAGTTTTTCCCAACAAACAAAAGCTGAAAGAATTTGCTGCCACAAGACCTCCTTATAGAAATGTTAAGATAGACTCCACTATTTAAATCAAAGAGAAGAAACTTTGCAATAAACTAAGAAAGGTATCCAGTAAATACATGAAACCAGAAATAAAAATAGCAGTAGCAAATAATCAAATATCATTAATCATTTTGAATGTCTGTGGGTTAAAGTCACAAATTAAAATACACAAAGTGGCTAGATGGATTAATAAAAAAACCCAAATATATTTTGTTTGCAAGAAACTCACATAAGATCTAGAGACAAATAGACTTAAAGGGATAGAGAGAAGTTTTCCAAGCCAATGGTAAACCTAAAAAGCAGGAACTGTTATACTCATCTGCATAAAATAGAATTCCAGAAAAAAGGTAACAAAAGATGAAGATGGCCATTAAAATGATAAATGGATCAATACAGTGCAGAAAGACATAACAATGATTAATATATACATACCCAATAAAGGAACATAAAAATATATCAAGTAAATTTTTTGAAATGCAGAAGCAGCACTTTATTTTTCAGTTGTTCACACTGATAGTTCCCCTGCTCTGGATTTTGAACCTGAGACCTTCGGATGTATGTGGTATTGTTTCCAGGTGTACCAGACTACTAGACCATCAGGGCATGCCCCTCAAGTAAATTTGAACATATATAAATAGAGATAGAAACACAATTAATAATTGAGGACTTTAACACTCCATTCTCAGCAAAAGACAGATTATCCAGAGAGGAAATAAAGAAACAGAGCTTTAAATCACAAATAGAAGACATGAAATTAATAGACATATAGAGAATATTTTACCTGAAAATGATAGATTACACATTCTTTTCAAGTGTTCATGGAACATTTTCAGAAAAAGACTATATGTTAGGACACAAATCAAGACTCAATAAACTGTCAAAGACTGAAATCATATCTAGAATTTTTTGGAACACAATGGCATCAAAAGAGAGCAACAAAAAGAAAAGTGAGATGAAAATTACAAAAGAGTGGAGAATAAACAAGATGTCATCAAACAACTATTGGGTCAAGGAGAAAATCAAAGCTAAAATTTAAAAAAATATCAAGTCAAATGAAAATGAAGACATGATCATCAGAAACTGTGGGATGCAGCAAAAGCAGTAATGAAAGAGAAATTAATAGCAAAACAATCCTACATCAGGAAACAAGAAGAATCACAAAAAACCTAAACATTCAGTCAAAGTAACTAGAAAAAGAAAAAAAAGGAAAACCAAAATCTAGTAAAAGTAAGGAAATTATACAACTTAGAGCTAAAATCAATGCAATAGACATCAAAAAGAATATTCAAAAATTTAATGAAACCATTAGTTTTTTAAGGAATAAACAATAGAGAGGTCATTAGTCAGACTCACAATGAAGAGGAGAGAGAAAAAAATAAATTAAAACAAATGAACAATGAATAATCGCAACTGATAAAACACAAATACATAGGATCATATGAGAATATTTAGTATGGTAAATGACAATAAATTCTATAACCTATAAGAAACAGACATATTCTTTGAAACAAATAACTTTCCAAGACTGGTTTAGAAATCACGAAAAGACTGATCACAAGCAAGGCAATTGAAATAGCAATTAAAACATTTCCTACAAAACCCCGGGCCAGGTATTTTCACTGCTGAATTCAACCAGTCAAAGAATTAATACTAATCCTTCTCAAACTGTTTTAAAAAATTATAGTATATGGCAAAATACCAAATATTTTTATAATGATATTATTCGGATTCAAAAAGTACCAAAAGCATTACAAACCATATATTTGATGCAAAAATTATCAACAAAACACTAATGAGTCTAATTCAACAACTAAATTACATGATCAGTTGGGATTATTCCACAGATTCAAGGATGTTTCAACATATGCAAATCAATAAATGTGATCAACTGCATCAATAAAAAGAGAGACAAGAGTCACATAATCATCTCAATAGAAAATCATTTAACAAGATTCAACACTTTTTTGTTAAAAAAAACTTTCCAAAATGGCTATAGATTGAATGTTCTTCAACATGATAAAGGCTATATATGACAAATCCACAGCCAAAATCATACTCAAGGAAGAAAAACTGAAAACTTTTACTCTAAGATAAGGAATATGGCAAGGATGTCCACTCTTACCACTACTATTTAGTATGGTGTTGGAAGTTTTGTCCAGTGCAATCAGACAAAAAACAATTAAAAAATCAAAATTGGAAAGTGAGAAGTAAAACTATCACTATTTTCAAATGACATGATGCTATAGAGAACCCTAAGGACTCAAGTTTAAAGCTGCTGGAGACAATAAACAAATATAGTAAAGTGGAAGGCTAGAAAATTAATATTAAAAATCTGTTGTATTTCTGTTACAAGTAATATAATTGCAGAAAGAAAACTTGTAAAAACAATCCCATTTACAATTGCATCAAAATAATGAAATACTTTGGAATAGATTTAGCCAAAGAAATGAAAGACCCATACTCTGAAAAATATACGACATTGTTAAAAGAAAAAGAAGATGACAAGAAGAAATGGAAAGATATTCCATGCTCATGGGTTAGAAGAATTGACGTGGTTGAAATGGCTGTAATACCTAAAGCAATACACAGATTTAATGCTATCACCCTCAAAATGGCAAAGATATTCTCCACAGAAGTAGAACAGAAATCATGAAATTTATTTGAACTACAAGAAAACCAGGATAGAAAAAGCAATCCAGAGGAAAAAGAACAAAAATGGAGGTGTCGTGCTCCCTGACTTCAAACTGTACTGCAAAGCAAAATTAATCAAGTCATCATGGTATTGGAACTATAACAGAAGTACAGATCAGTGGAACAGAATTGAGAACCCAAAATAAACCCACACATATATGGACAATCAATGTTTGACTAAGTAACTAAAAGTGTACAATGAGGCAAGTCATGTTTTTGATATGGAAACTGCTGAGGTTCAGTGGTGAATGGTTCAAGAAAGAATTCTTGAGACATCATAGCAGTGCAGTTTTAAAGGTTTATTAAAGAAAAAGAGTTGGACAGTGCAGGAGGACAGAACTCCTGTTGGCAGAGAGGCTGCCCCATTTGCTAAGAGATGGTCAAATGTATATCCCTAGCCTGACCTGAAATGGGGTTTTTCAAGGAGACTATTGAAAAAAAAGTGTGCTTTAATTATCAATGACTAAGCATCCCCTGTGGGTGGCTTCAGGTGAGATAGGTAGGAAGAGGACATCTTGCAAATACTGTAAAGGGGTCTGTAAAATGATGGTGTCTGGAATCAGTGTGGTCTTGAATGAACTCCATGACTTCTTTGTTTTCTCTTTCGAGGCTGAATTTGTTCCATCCTGTCTGCTCCTGTGCTGATTTTGCACAAATGCTTAGAAGAGTATAGAAATGCATATCTTATGCTAAATTCTTCCTTAACATCTTCAATAAATGGTGTTGGGAAACCCACAAAGCCACACACCAAAGGTGGAAACTAGATCAATACCTAACACCATACACAAAAATTAATTCAAAGTGGATTAAAGGCTTAGATGTAAGCCTGGAAACCAAAAAAAAAAAATTCTTAGAAGAAAACATAGGCAAAACATGTCTGGATGTTGACCTAAGAGATGTCTTTGGGTACTTGACTCCAATAGTAAGGAAAATAAAATCCAGTATAAACAAATGGGATTATATCAAACTAAAAAGCATCTGCACATCAAAAGAAACTTGCATCAAAACCAAAAGGCCTCCTACTGAGTGGAAGAAGTTATTAGCATATCATACATCAGACAAGGGTTAATATCCAAAATATACAAAGAACTCATACAACTCAGCAACAATAAAAATTAACAGTCCAATTTAAAGTGGGCAGATGATCTTAGCAGATACTTCTTTAAAGAAGACATATGCATGGTAAACAGGCACATGAAAGTATCTTCTACCTTCTTGTCATTAGTGAAATGCAAATCAAAAGAACAATGAGGTATCACCTCATACCTGTGAGAATGGCTATTATCCAAAATAATGGAAACACGTTCTAGAGAGAATAAGGAGAAAAGGGAACTCTAATAAACTGTTGGTATAACTATAAAATAGTGCAAACATTATGAATATCAGTAAGAAGATTCCTCAAAAACTTGAGAACAGAAATCCCATATAATTCAGTTTTTACTCTACTGCGTATTGACCCTAAAAACATAACACTATTTGCAGAGATATGTACACCCCCATGTTTATTGTAGCATTATTTACAATAACCAAGAGCTGGAAACTAAGTACTCTTTAATAGATGAATGGATATAGAAAATGTGGTATATATAAAAAGTTGCCAAAAAGATGAAATACTTCCTTCCATTCATAGGAACATGGATTGCCTGGAGAGAATATACCAGAAGGAGAAAGACAGACATCATATGATATTACTCATATGTGGTGTATGAAGATTTCAAGTAAACAATGAACTAAATTAAGCAAAATTGCACTTAGACTAAATCAAACAACGATAGACTTCGAACCAGAAAAAAAGCAAATCAGCGCGTGCAGGAAAAGATGGGGAAGGAATGGAGGAAATGGGATAAAATTATTAATTGTATAGTGAAGGATTAAAGCAAATAGTGGCAAACCTGATGTGGGGCTGCTGGGGTTCAGTGGTGAATATTTCAAGAAACAATTATTGAGATGTTAAAGACATGCAGTTTTAAAGTTTATTAGAGAAAGTAAGGAGAGAGAAATAATTTGACAGCACAGGGGACAGAATTCTCATGGACACAGAGAGGTTGATAACCCATTTGTTGAGAGATGGCCAGATTTATATTTCTAGTCTGACTTGAGAAGGGGTACTTTGGGCAGACTTTTGATACATTATAATTTCCTCACATTTGGAGATTGCTGCTGGTTAAGACCAGCCAGGTCTTGATTTTGAAGAGACATCATTGAAAGAGATCTAGATTGGAGGGCCTCTGGACCAATATGGTATGGCTGTGATCTGGGAAGTCATTGCAAGTACAATAACTTGCCTAAGTATCCACATAAGATTATAAATGGCAAATGTAAAAGAGAAAGAGGGAAAGTCCAAGGGATATTGAATCTAGGGTGAAATTGGAAGTTAGGGCTTAGGAGGATCATATACTTTCAGTGAACCACACAGAGTATAAACTGTACCAATCCAAGTTGGTGGATTTATAATTCCATTACTTAAACATATTTTAACTAACATTATTCCAATGCTAATATTATAGATCATTATTATCTAATAGCCCAATATAAATGACATCCCTCTGATAATTAATTTAGACATAAATTGACACCCTAAGAAAAAGTTGATTCTCCCTCAGTGGAATCACTCCTTAAGTACTTTGGCAGAATGGGAAGAATTCCAGAAGCACACATTTTTCAGCAGTGATCTAAGGAACCATATTCCAGATATCTGGCTCTTCCATTCTTAGGACCATACTTTTATTCTATGAAATTTCATTTCTTTAGATTTTAATTTTGTAAATTTTCCTTACCAATAAACTGAAATGTGAAAAGCAAGGTAGCCATACCAGGAATGAGCCCACTGATATTTAATGCATGGAAAAGGATTCCCTTTTCCCAACTCTCTTACCCAAAGGCCATTTTATGGTGTAGTACAGGGTTGATAAATATCCTATCCCTACTTAATCTATGTCCAAATAGACATAAGTAATCAATTATGGCTCCCTTTTCCAATGAACTCTAATTCAGACTTCTGATCTTCAGCAAGTGCTCCAGGTAGCCACTACCCAACTGATCAGAGACTATATCAGACAAGAAATTTTACTTAAAGTGAGAGAAAGCATAGGGACTTAGAATCAGAAAGGCCTGTTTGCTTTCAATTTCTGCTATCTACAAAGTCTGTAATTTTTGGCAGTTCATTTCTCATCTCAGAGCCTATGTTTTCTTATGTGTAAATTAGGGAAATTAAGATGATCATGAAAATTCAATGTGATAAAGAACTTGATATCTGTGAATGCCTAATATCTATTATTACTGTGTTCCTGAATCTTAAAATTAGCATGTCTTCCTTTCAGACTTCTCTTTTAAAATGGAAGTGAGGCTTTCATGTGAGGATTTCTCAGCAGCTAGTGGGGCAAAGGTTACAGAGAAGAGCTAAAACACTCCCAAACCCCACAAATAAACCTTACTGATCTTACCGGTTTTTGAAGCCAGACATTGCAAGGTGATCTTATTTCCTGTGACCTGAGTATCCCAAGCCCTCATCTCCAACCTGCTACTTCTCCAGCATTTCCAGGACCATTATTTTTTTCCTGCGTAAATAATAAGCTCTTTAAGCAACTTAGTCATAAACAAACATCACTTTCTTGCTTTCCTTCTACATCTCTGTGTGCTCTATTTCAGGTTCCTTGACTGACTCCTCTTGTTTTGTCCAGTTATTACCTATAAGGGTTCGTAAGTGTTTTTACACTGGGTTGGCTTCTCAATACAAATGCTCTTTGGTTACTTTCAGTCACACTTAAGACTTTAATTCCCAGTTGCCTAGCTTGTTAGGATTGCCATCAAAATCATCCCAACTGGGTGACTTAAATAACAGAAATTTGTCTTGTATTTCTGTAGCTTAAAAGTATGAAGCCATGTTGTCAACAAGGTTAGTTCATTATGTGGACTTGAGGGAGAATATATTACATGCCTTGTTTCTAGCTTTTGGTTGTTTGGTGGAAAGCTTTGGCATTTCTTGACATTTTCTATATCACATCAGCAGTCTTTGCCATTATATCCACATAGTGTTCTCCCTATGTTGTTTCTGTCTAATGTTCTCCCTTTTATAAAGATATCAGTCATTTTTGGATTGACAAATATGCTAATCCAGCATAACCTAATTTTAACTAATTACATCAGCAATGACCATATTTCCAAAAAAGTGCACTGGTGGTTAGGACTTCAACATATGACTGGGGATGACACAATTCAACCCGTGACACCCATCTCATCACCTGATGACTTCCACCAAAGAACATTAGTACTACTCTGCCTAGTGATACTCAGATCTGTATATCAACTACCTGCCCAACTAGTCCACTTGGATGTCCTTCAAGCATCTCTAACTAATTCAAAATTCTTTCACTGATACCACCACTAAGATCTCACCTAAACTTTACTCTGTTCCTGAGTAATCTCTGTTATTAGTTTCACCATCCTCCTAACTGTATAACTGTGAAATCTGTCTTCTGATTCCTTCTTTTTCTTCTTCCCTGTGTAATAACTTGTCAGATCTTCCAGACCACAGTCTAGCTTCATGATATATTAATTATGTCTTGCCCTGCTTCTCCTTTGCCTAACTGAAGACCTTCATTGTTTCTTACCTGGATAAGTGTAGTAGTCTCCCAGTGGCTCTCCTTTCCTCTCATCTCACCATCCTCTGGTCTATCCTTCCTGGTAAACAAGAGTCACTGTTTTCAAGCAGAGGTTTTCCAGTGACTCCACTCCTTAGCAGTAGCTGTTTCCCATTTAGAGTCTTTTCTGTGCCTCTGCCAATTCTGTTATCCGTAATGTCCTCTCCTTACATTCAACTATTTGAACTTTTAGCTGAAAGACCAAACCTTCCACAAAACCTTTGCATCACATGACTTCCTTTAGGTTGCATTATAACTCTCAAACAGCAATTGACATATTCTATCCTGTCTCAGAACTGTATTTTTCTCATTTATCACCCTCCTCCCACCATATACTTATTCAATGTAATTTTATTAAGGCAAGGTCTGAATAGTCTTTATTATAGTATTCACAGCAGGTGACCAATAAATACTGGTTTAGTGATTTGAAAACTTTTAAGCTTGCTGTTTTGGTCTTTATGCACTCTGCTGTATTGCAGCATAAAAAGTCACCCTTTGGGGTTTAAAAACTTCCTAAATTGGGTCAGTTTATGGACTAGGTATATCGGCTGCTTAGCATTCATCAGTCTTCTCAACAAGGACCTTCCAGTAAACTGACAGGGAAGCAGGGGCAAAGAGGGATTGGTTGACAAGTCTCCACTTAGTAGCAGCTACTCAGCATTAGGGTGGGGGTGGCTCAGAGAACAAGGCTCAAACTGGATAATACAAAGAAAATGTGTTGTGACCTTAATGGCAAGGAGGCCTATCATTTGAATCCTACTATAGTAGAGAACCCAGACACATCTCTAGCCCACTCTAATTCTAAAATTCATTCAAATCTTCCTTTCACTTTCCTGAAATGAAGACTTTTTTTCCTCCTATGCTGATACTTAGTATACAAAAATAATCACTTTTATATCCAATGTTGCTAAATCTGCACACAAATTCATTTATTCTGCCTGCTTAGCAGAAGTCAAACTGAAGACATTAGAAAGAACACTTATGCAAAGTTACCCAGCAAGGAGGAGCCCAAATTAGAAATCAGAAGTAGCCCTTGATATCCTTTTCCTTGTAGTAGTCTGAGGCTGAGTCAATGAACCATCGGGAATGGGCTCTCCAAAGGTTTAGAGTAGGTGAAGATACCCTCAGGCAAAATCTGAGGCCTAGAAAATCTAAGAGAACTACTGTACAAAGCACCAAAGAAAAGGAATTACCTACAGTTGAAAAACATGGGCCTCAAATTCTGATAAACAGGTAAACAAATGATCAAATGCATATTGCTACATAGTCTTAGTACTGTAGAGAAGTATTTTGTTGAATGAATGCATAATATGCCTGTAAAGACTGAAATCATTCCTTACTTCTCAGGTAGCAGGTTAGAACAGGACTCCAGACCGGTCTGCTTGGGCTCAAAGTTGAATTCCACCACATAATAACTCTGTGACCTTGGGTAAATAACTTACATTCATCAAGTCAGGGCATGTCCTGGTGGAGCAGCCTTTGAAGGATGCAGATCACATACTCCTGGGTTCAAGTCCCATGGCAGGAGGCGGGGCAGAGGAAGCAACCAGTGTGAATAACTAAAAATGAAAAATGAATGGAATGCTTCCTATTTATCTCTTTTCCTGCCTACTTACCTTCATTCCTGCCAGCACCTTTCCTTAAAATAATAAATTCATTCATTCATTCATTCATTCATCAAGCCAGAGAACTTAAGCCTTAATTGCCCCACAAGAAAATGGCATTGATCACTCATTATTCACAAATGTTTATGAACACTAACTAGTCAGGCACTATCCTAGGTGCATCAGTGAATACAGCAGACAGAAGAGACACAAATCTCTGGTTTTGTGGAGTTAATGTTATTGTAAGGGGAATAGCTACATAATCCTCACCTCCTGGAATTGTGAGAAAGGATAAATGACAGAATACAAGTAAAGTGTTTGACAATGAATACTCTATGAGTATTTCAGATTCAACAATGGCTTAGAAAAGGGGAGAGATTAGATGCATCAGAACAATTAGGTACCTGCCTTTGTGCTCTTCCATTGAGCTCCAGCCCTATTCACAGTGGAGTAGATGCTGTCCTGAAGGACATTCAAGATCAGAAGATGATGGCAGATTTGTGCTTGACCTTGAAGATAAATGAGAGAAGAAAGAACAGGAAAGGTTAATATAGGTCAGGGAAAGTTTTTTGAATTTTGGTACAAAGTGTGGAAACATTGACAGTTTAGGAGTAAAAAGTACAGCAGACCAGGAAAGATTGTGCCAGGCTAAGGGTAACAGGAAGTAAGAAAATATATCTTTAGTTCTTAGATTAGAGGTGAGCAACAGAGTTTCAGTTCTCTGAGGTGATGCTGAGACAGATAGTGAAAATTATGGTGGGCTTTGCTTCTTGTCCTCCAATACCCATTCGGCTATGACTGACCTATGCCCTCATTTCTAGTCCCAGCCATCTTACTATAATTAAGCTACAATCTTGAATATTTAGCATACTGGCCTGTCCTCCATGCTGACACCCTTATACACATAAGCTC
>RJWH01005217.1:0-82924 GCA_004363575.1 Solenodon paradoxus | reverse complement strand
GGAGGGAGGAAGGAAGGAGGGAGGGAGGGAGGGAGGGAGGGAGGAAGGAAGGAGGGAGGGAGCACTTTTGCTTGCTTGTTTGTTTTTGGCAGTTTCCCCAGCCCTGAATAACGAAAGAATCCAGGGCCTTGTCCTTCATATGATCTCTGCCCCGGCTGCCAGCTTAGGGTCTGAGCTGTCAGGATTAAGGTTTCTTAAACTACACATTACGAGGAAAATTTACGCTCTTCTGTTAATGATGGTCTATTAAAGTCGCCTAAATAATAATGGGGGGAAGTCAAGATTCTAATCCAAGGGTTAAAACTACTTGGAGAAGCAGAGAGAGAAAAATGATGGTATAGTCATTTAAACAAGTGGGTCAACAGAAAGACTTTTAATGTGAATGAAATACTGCTTCAAACATTAATCTGAATGACAGCACAACACACTGATTCGGATACCTAGATGGTAATTAGAAATAAAAGACTGATACTGATATCCGATCTATCACTAAGACTTACAAATTCTACTGTATAAAATCCCTTTGGAACCAATCCATTTTTCTCCATCTCCAATGGTATTACCTGAATAGAGGACACTGTAATTCCTCCCCCTGGATTATTCCAAAAGGAAAGGCTTTCTGTCCACCCAATCCAAAAGACCTTTCTAGAGTTCCTACCTACCTTTTTACCTCCTGTAAAACCAGAATTTACTCAGATTAAGTAGACAAAATGGACATTTCAAAAATGTAAACCTTGTAATTTACAACTAAGCACAAAATGAACCAGTTCTTCACAGCCCTCTGAATAATACCCACAAGCTGTATCAAGGCTATAAGAGCCTGTGTGATCTTGTCTCATCTCAGACATTCATCAATCATTCCACACTCCAAACACACCACATTTCTTCAGCTTCATAAAGCCTAGTATATTTTCTCTACCCCAATGTCTGTGAACATTATTTGAATTCCAAGTCAAACTTACATTCCACCTGTTTGGAAAGGGAGATATCGCCACTATATTCCTTGTGATGCTGACACCTCGCTGTTCTTCACTAGCTTAATAAACATAATGAATGCCAACTTTGTCTAGCTTATTATTTCCAAAAACCTAATACAAGGCACTATCCTTTTAAAATTAATGGATGAATGAATGGATCTAAGCAGAAAGTGGTATAAGAAGACCTTAAAAGGAATGAAGTTGTTGAAAGTGGACACAAAAGACCTAACCAAATAATCTAGGAGAAAAGCTAAATCAGTGAAGGGCAAAGATCAGACTGGTCAGCTGGATGCTTGGGCTAGGAAACAAAGATTGCAGACAATGAAGACAATCTTTTAGGAAAAGGAAGGGTATAAACACCACTCCTATCACCATCTATTAATTTGTAAAAGTACAGTTGATAAACGATATTGTTAGAGCAACCTGAAATATATGTGAAATCCAGTTATAGCTTTAGTTAATAATTTTTAATTATTCTTTAAGACGAACCATGGAAGTATTTTATTGCTTTGAAAACATGTAAGTATGGTACTTTACTGATTCAAATTCAGTCTGGTCAGCTAAAAACTTACCATTGCCATAAGGAAAAGCACGTGCAGAACGACTGTCATAACCAGAGGAATGTCCACTGTTGAAGAAAAAATACTTTTTATGCCTGCTGTAAATAAGTTCTGAATTTTAATAGTTCGGTACAAATGCAAAAAATGTCAAAGTAGAATCATGATTTTATTTAACCACCTAAAATGGTAAGCTTTCACTTTAATTCTATAATTTTATTTTTTAAAACAAAACGCAGGCTTTTAAACATCAAAAAAAATTAAACCTAACTACTTAAGTGGAAAATTCTAGCTTGCCATCATCACATAACATAAATAATCCAATCAATTTGGCTTGACTCAAGAGTAAACAGAGAAACTTTAAGGTTAATAGAATATTTGAGACCTATTTTAACCATTCATTTTAATAAAAGTCAGAAATTCGATCCCACTGCTAGGGTCAACTAATGGTATTTTTCAATATTTTGATGGAAAAAAAACAAATATTATGTTCAAAAAGAACTTAATAAAATATAATGCTCTCGATTCACATTTTGCCAAGTTTTAAAATTACCTTTTAAAATCATATGTGTGGTTTTTGATATTATTGATTGTCTTTGGTGCACCCTGGTGGTGTAACAGTTCAGTTGACTGTCTCCAGGCGGTGCGGCCCGCATACATCCCCAAGACCCAGGTGTGGGGCCAGGGGGAGGGAGGTGTGACAACCAAGATGAACATCTAAACATAAATCTTCCTCCTCCCCCTTGCTGCCTGACTGCTCGCCTCCTTTCCTGCCTATACCTTTCCTTCAAAAAGAAAATTGAAAAGATTTTGTTTCTTGTTATATAATGGGAATCACTTTTTCTAAGACACTTCCAATGGAAAGTTTCTTAAGAGAAAATAATAACAGATATCATTTATTAATGATTTCTACCTGCAACTGTGATGCTTTATATTCACTGGCTGTTTAAATCTTCATAACTATCAAATCTCATTTGGTAAAAGAGGAAACTGAGTCTTAAGAGTATGTAGGAACCTTGTCTAGTAATACAAGGCTGGGAAATTGTGAAGTAAAGCTTCAAATCAGGTCGTGTGTAATTCCAAAGCCTATGCTGCTAAACACCATAGTGACATCCATAAGGGAAATATTCTTTAGTGAATCATTCCAACTGATACAATCTGTTTATAAAAAACAAGGTTACTGCCACACAGGAGGGTTCTAATCCTCTCTAGAAACTGAACTGGAGCAGGGTAGCAAGGGGTAAAGTGCTTTTCTTTTCTAGGGACTCTGACAATTGCTATCCTTATAGAGTCTTAAAGCAGACATACATTATTCATTTATGTTTGCATGCTCCACAAAACTGACAATCACCAAGTTTTTACCCATCTAGGGGGGATTGTAGAATCAGTGTCAAAAATCAAAACAAAATATTTCAAAACATGACCATTTAGTTTTCTTTGTACCTTTCTGTTATTAGGCTATAGGTCTAAAATCTTATATAAATAACTGAGATCTAGATTTATGAATTATAAGGCAGATACTACTGCTTATAAAATTAAATCTTTCAAAGCATGACACACACACATATATGAATGACTCTTCCGTCAAAAGCCTATCATTGATAAAAATTTATGTCATCTATACTGATTTACCTTTCTATTGTTGGTATAAGAGATGGAGGTGGAGCGCCTGGTGGAGGAGGAAAACCTGAAACATTCAATCATAAGATAAAAAATAAAGTTAACAGACCATACACTTAATGCCAAGAATGAAACAAAGTTGCTGCAATCACTAAATTTCTCTGGGGACATAAACGTGCTTCTCTATGTTATAATGAACAGAAAGAAAATGAAGCTTAAAACTTATAAACAGCATTTGGGAATAATAAAGTTTTAAACGAAGAGTCTGGTCTAACACACAGCACAAACTGAAAGTCAGGATCCCCGGTCGTATTTTCAGCACCACACACAGCCCATTTTGTGAGTTGAGAAGCTAATCTCAGTGCCTTACCTTTTCCATATATAAATCAGTAGTAGTGTTCCCACCAGATATGGAATACTTGAAATATTTTAGAAGAAAAGCAAATAAAATAGCATTTACCTTTTTCCAAAAATATTTTGAGAATTTTAGATGTATAGGAATTTCCTTTAAATGTATAATTTATAGAATCTTACCAGTAAATATATAAGAAAGGCTTAAGGCTGAGAACATCCATCATAAAATGTTTTAAGTAGTACAACCTTAAAAAGAACTATTTTACAAAGAAAGGCACATAATGTTGTTTTGAATTAGTTTGGAAAGAAAATCATTTGTACCTTTAGATCATGATACCTGCAGTGTCAAGATTTAAAATTCCAAGAATATGGCTAAAGCTACCTTAACAGTTAATCTACTCTACCTACACTTTCAGATAGGAAAGAAAGCACCCCAAACAAGACTTACAGATTCCACAACTATGATTACCAATTCCTTCCAAGTTATAACAACCCTCAGCACTAGGAAATGAAGTAAACATGCAAATTAAATCTCATACTACAATTCATATGCTGTCCTGAATGAGGACAAGAAACAATCCATTGTCATCGTCTCTATCACCCCTTACATATTTGAAAACACTTTCACTAAGTCTTCTTTCTAGTATTCTGTGTAAAACTAAAGCCCAGTTCTCTTAACCTTTCTCAAAGGCACATTTAAATCATTTTTGAGTCCTGCTTCAAGTTGTTTCAAATTCACCATGCTCATCTTCACTGTATCCAAGTTACAGGCTTTATAAATCCTCTACTGAACATCTTAGAAGTGGAAAGTTGAGCAATTGCCACATTAATCCTGGAGTCCACAATCCTATTTTAATATAATCTTCCAAGAATACCTCTTTTTTAAACTAAAATGACACAAAAACAATTTATTTATGACTTCTCTGCTAAGGCTTTTTAAAGGCACATCCAAACACAATTGGTGACTCTCTAGCCCATATCTAATTATGTATACTATCCTATCCTACCCAAACCTCCACTGTTTATCAAGGTGATCCTGAATTTTGACCTACTCTTTCTAGACATTGTCATTTCTCATTCTCTTTATACTTCTAGGCTTTTAAACTAAACTCAATAAACATACTTACTATCACATACATGTGTATCCTACTACCAAAAAATAAAAAATCTGAAAAAATGTAAAAAAGCAACTTTGAGCCACAGAAACTCCTATTATGATCCCATCAAACAATGAGCAACTTAGCTACCACTCTTAACAACAACCATCTGACCCGGTGTCAATATATCTAAGGGCTTGGTTCAGAATATATTTTCTCAAGATACTGACTTATGCCAGTATAGCGGGGAAAAAAAAAAAAAATCATGATAAGGTCAGAATAAACAATCTTTCTCTTGCAGTTACTTTGTCATATTAAAAAAAAAAAATAACTGCTCTGAAAAAACATTTTCTTAATAAAAATGCTATATCCTATATTCTTGTCTTCAACAAATTGATATGTTGAGAATTTTCTCAGAATCTCTATTTCTACAGAAATGGGTAAGACAGTTATAAGAAAACTAAGCATCTTAATCAAACTGGAATGTAGCAAAGGCAGAGCTGAAAATATGACCTTGAAATCCCAATAGCCTCTTCCATATATTCTAGCCACATCAACACTGTCCCTCCTGCAACTAAGCTTGTAATTTCATGTTTATTAACAATGATGGAGAAAACATGAAAAAAGTTTTACCTGGAGGTGGTACAGTTATTGGAATACCTAAAAAACAAGTGATGAAATTTAATATAGTAATTGGATTTCATAACCTGTTATGTATTTATGCCATCACCAAAACAAACTTTGAAATAAAACCCCTCGCCTCATTTTCCTGGCTTGGTCACTCAAAGTATTCCTGTTTTCTTGCAGAAGACCAACAATTCAAGTATAACAGCCGACTTCCTGACGAAAACCCAGTCTAATACTTGACATCGTTTTCTTTCCCCCACTAGTTAGAATCACAAACGAAGTTAGACATCAGTTTTTCTTTTTTAAAAAAAGCACATTTGTGCATACACAAATATCAGACTCCAAGAAATTCACACTAAGTTTGAAATCAACATCAGATCTTGTTATTTTAACATTTTAATAGAGATTGATCAATGGATTCTTCAATACTGCTGGTAGTAAAAGGTGCTGAAGATGATGGATATTCACTTTATCAAAAGCTTTGTGGGACATTAAGTGTCGATACAGACTGTCTTACTATTGACAGGAGTGTAAGAAAGTTACTGCTTCTCTTGACTTGTGGTAATAGATAAAGGGTTACAGCCAATTAATTGATATATACACACCTCAAGGGCACATTAGAATAAATGTAGAGGATTCACTTCTACAGTAGTCAGTAAATAATAATTTGAGTGACTCTCACTCATTCACATACATTACACGTATTAATAAATAACCTATGCATAAGCATTCTCAATTTACATTGGTCAAAGGTGCCCTTAAATCTTAATGTAAATTTATTTCCTGAACACTGAAATTTGCCATTTTAAATGTGATATCTATGAAAGGTATTTCATGTGACATGCAAATTTTAACTTAATTTTTTTAAACGACATTTGTAAATAGAAAAAAATTTAACTTTTTCATGAAAAATTGTATACTGTAAATAACTTCAACACAGAATGGCTTACATTTTAAATCCTATCTTAAAACTATATCAAAATTGGTCCAAAAGAGGAAAAAAATTAGAAAACCAATTCATTTACGAAAGACAATAAATAGGAAAAATAATGAAAACAGGTAGCTTTCAAATGTTTTGTCAATGGAAACATCTGCTAACAATTTATTTAAAATTTTTCTGAGTGTTTTAGCAGAATAAGAGATTACAATAAAAAGATAAAAGGGTCTTAAGACAGTAAGCTAGCCTTACGATGGAGACTGAAGCACCCGATTTAACTACCCATGCAATAAATAGATTATGCCACACTCACAAAATCAACAAGTCTAAAAAAGAAAGCAAGCAGCTGTCGTATATTTTGGAAATCATTAGACTGCCACAAGTCTACTGAACTGACCTATACTTAATGGCTATTCTCAGCCATCTTGAAGTTACCTTGTTGCTTCCTGTATTACAAAACTAAAATATCGAGCAAAATACAAGCTAACACAGTCCCAGACACCAAACTAACTGGGAAAACTAAGGCAGGCAAGAGAATATTAAATGTTCATAATAATACCTACTACTACCTGGTTTTCTTTACAGCAGAATAGAATTTTTAGAATACTACTGAACTTTTCATGATTTGGTCTAATTTTCACATTTAAGTACATGATTATTTTCTTAATAAATTAAGATAAAGGACTATACCACATTCGATTACCCATTTTGTAATCCTAATAAACTAATACATGAGCAGCATGCATTACTCAAGCTAATCCTCACTACAGCTTACTAAAATGTGAGTTCATGCAATAACTAAAAAATTATTAGCCAGTCCTCTCAAAAAGTCTTCAAAAACATTTAAGTTGTCAAACTTCCACAAAACATAAAAGGCATATATAACAAAATTATTAAGCATGCTATGAAGGTATTTAAAATGACAGCCTGCTTGTAATTTTAATCTTACTACAGCAGTGTCATATATTTTTTAAAAAATCAAATGGAAGGAATTCACAACACTAAGAAAAAACATGTCAGATAAATGCCATTTTAACCAACAACCTACACATCAGAAAACTGGCATGATAACTAGAGAAAGGGCTCTTCTCGAAATCTTTATTTCTCTAAGATATCAATGCAAATCTTCGTTTGTAAATGTTCATGAATAGAAGTATCAAGTTGCTGAAGCATTACACAATTCTTTGACAATTATAAAATGTATTTTCAAAATGTCACTAAGAAAAGCTAATGTTGTATAATGCCAACAGTAATTCTCATCTAAAAACATTTGTTTTTTAAAAAAAGGTACAGATAGGAATGAAGGCGAGTAGGCAGGAGGCAGGAAGAAAGAGAAGGAAGCAGCATTTTACTTTAAGTTGTTCATCTTGGTTGTTCCGCCCCCAGCAGGTGCACCCAGGTCCTTGGGATGTACATCTTGGGACGTACATGGACAGCGCTTGGCTGGAGGCTACGTACCTACTGCACCAGGGCACGGCACTATTTCACTTTCTAACTATTTTGTTACACACAACAAATTTTCTTTAAAAGAGTAGCAGTATAACAAGGGAACAGGAAATTGTCTCAAAAGTCCCTGTGCTGTCCCTCAACAACCCCATCCCCCTGGCTACATGTCAGTGCTGCCTAGGCATAGACATGAACTAAAAAAGTCAACACTTGTGTTTCTTTTCTGTATGCTTTACCTGTTAAACAAGTAGGGGAAAAAATGTTTATTTTCTTCCCCAGAGTCATGCGTAACAGCAATAAAAAAGTGTGATTTCTAGTATTCCCAAAATAATGTTCCACCTCTAACGGGAGTATTAAATAAGTACTTCTGAAACTTCAGTGACCACCTCAGGATCACCTCAAAGTTTGCTAAAACACAGATGGCCAGGGTCCCTCCCCAGAAATTCTGACTCAACAGGTCGGGGTGGTGCCGGATAATCTGCATTCCTAAGAGGAGATGCTGGTGCTGACATGCGACCATACTCTGATAATCAGTGGAGAGGAATCTAAACTTCTCTTCTAATTACGCTACTGAACGCTACTACAATACTGAACAGTATTAAAGATAAATTCCATTCCAGCTTTTTATGAAGCAAACAAAGCATGTGACACTTTGAAGTATAATAGCACAGCTTTATGACAGCCTATATTATCTGGCATCCTCAAAAGAGAGAACAGGATTTAATTTTTCTAGCACTAATACTTTTAAATGTAAAGAAGGAGATGGGGGGAGGCCTGAAATGCTCTTTGTAGGTCTAAAGGAATAGAGGCAAAGAAACAGAAAAGTAAAACATATTAAAAGGAATTTAACTATATTTTCTAATTCTCACAAAATTAGTAAAGACACAACACTGAACAAAAATATGGAATAAACTCATATGAACTCATTCTCAATGTACCCCCATCCTAAGGCAAAAAAGAGGGGCAGCCTTGGCCATGGCCCTGCCTCCTGGTATTTATGCCTTTTTATATTTCTGGCATCTATGTTCTCTGCTTGAGTATAGGTTGTACATGAGCTATTTCTAAGAAAGGGTAAAAGGTGGGATGTCACTAGGTAACAAAAGACAGTAGATCTCTAGGTAACTATTTTGCTGGGGATGTACATGGACAGCGCTTGGCTGGAGGCTACATACCTACTGCACCAGGGCACACCACTATTTCACTTTCTAACTATTTCGTTACACACAACAAATTTTCTTTAAAAGAGTAGCAGTATAACAAGGGAACAGGAAATTGTCTCAAAAGTCCTCTCTACCGCCTTTTTGGCATTCATGCTTTGATGAAGCAAGTTGCCATACTGGAGAGGAACTGAATCTTTTCAACAAAGAAATGAGTGAGTCTGAGGACAAATTCTTAATCAAGTTTTGAGTTGTCTGTACATTCTTAACCCACAACTATCCAATAATAAATGCATGTTGCTTCTAAACTGTTATTTCTAGAGTAATTTGTCAAGCAGCAATAGCTTTCCAATACTATATATATAATATATAATATACAATATTATATAATAATAACCACCTATCATTTCTCTACTAAGCTTAAATGAAAGAAAAAAGCATGACAGAATTATGTGAACCATGATTCTTATTTCTCACTAGTAAATTTCAAATTTTATCAGCATTATGTTAGGGATAAGTCTGATCACTTTTCTTAAGTCTCAGCAATTTCTACTTCAAAACCACAAAGATCCTAAGCAAGTTCTGAACAAAGAAACAGTACAAAGAGTAAAGGTTTATAAAAAATACCTTTAAATATCACATTCCACCATATGCTTTTCTACATAGCAGTTATTTATAAAGTTATATATAACGCAAGTATTATCTACCACATAACCTCTTTAAAAAACAGAAATACAGGATACAGAATACACTGTAGAGATATTTCTTAATTAAAACAAAAAGTTAATTACAAGGTACAAAAAAGATATGGACATTGTAAAGAAAAATTGTATTAAAAAATGCTATGGTCACAAAACTTAAAGGAACACAAAAGTTACCCATATACTCCAACACTTAAAAAGACAGAGGATAATTCTGTGATAACTATAAAATAGATGGATTTATTTTATCCTATCAGGATCTCTTCATACTCCAATAACATAATTTAAATCCTACAGAAAACAAAGATTCTATCTTTGGCAAGTAAAAAAATCTGATAAAAATGTCAGTATGTTTACAGAGATGTTATAAAAAACGTATCTGTATAAGTTCACATAGTATCACATAATGACTGTAGCACAAACAAAAGGCAAAATATTAAAACCATAAATTCTATAAAATGTAGGGTGGATGGTATAATAAAATTATTCCAAAGGAAGCATCCACAGAAGGGTCGATATTAAAAAAACAACACCCAAAAAAAACCTTTCATTTTCTATCCAATTTAATACTTTTAATTAGAGATAATTAGCATTAGTCCCCATTTTGAGTTTATGGAAAACTATTGTGAAGCTATTTTTTGAAATAAAAAAAAGCATGAGAAAATGAGTACAATTCTCAAAAATATTAAGGAAATTTCTTTTTCAAAGGAATTTCAAAAAAATGTATTTTGAAAATGTTTACACTAGCAAATGGCACCAGTTAGTATGAAGTAATCTGCATTGTAAGAACAAAATCTTCATGAAACTATGAAACTAGCCTATTGCTATTTCCATGAAATAGCTTCTTAAAGGGATAAAATTATACTTCAAGAGTAATAATAATAATATTCATCCAACACAGGCCAAGTAGCAGTTCTCAAAATATTATCTGGAGAATTCTGGGGCAGTCCCTGAAACCCTCGAGGAAACTGTTAGGTCAACACTACTTTTATGAAAATACTAAAATGTCACTTGCCACTTTCATGTTTACTCTTACACATGCACAGAGGCTGAATGACAGGAAGTCACAATAGATTTAATGCAGAGGCAAATTAGAAAATTCAGCTTTTTTCTATTAGGCCAACACAGTAAAGAGATCTGCATAAGTAAAAATAGGTCACCTCTTTACGCAAAACATTTTGCTGTTTTTGAAAAAGTTACTTTTTCATAAAAGTGTTAATGCTAACATATAATGGGTTTATTTTTAAAAAACATTTTCAAATAAATATTTTAATTTCTCAGGTTTTATTCCTAATACAAAAAATAGGTACTACACATAAATAAAAGTTCTTGGAAGTCTATGGTTATTTTAACACTGTAAGCGTATGATCAAAAAGTGTGAGAGCTGCTGCGCTGGAACCAGACTGCTAAGGGAAAAACAACCTCAACTCGATGTAGGCAGTAAGAGAAAAGACAGAAAGACTCCAAATTTGAGTTGCTTTTTATCTCATCCCATATATCATCACTAACCAGATTTCAAGACATTTAAGTTAAGAACAAAATTTTTAAGTTCATACAATTTGAAGTCCTAGAGGACTAGTAAAGACACTGATGTACTTGACAATAATCTTTTAGGAAGGAATCTACTTCCATCTAAAATGCAAACTCCTACACATTCTGAAATCTAGCTAAACAACTCCTATACCCAACTTGAAAAGCCAGAATGACATGTCTGTGGTCTGGACTAGGTGTCAATCTTAGTAAATCTAAGAGCCTTCCTTCAACTTGAGAGAATTCTACTCCTGCGCTAGATCACAAACGTTCCAGAACTTACAGAACCACAGTCACGTGAGCCTGAATAGTGACAAATGTAACAAGAAATTAGTTAAATTTAATCTGTCTATTCTTTCAACAACTATAAAATGAAGATAAAATATGACACAAAAGTAAATTAACATTTAAAAGCCTTAACTAAGTCCACCCTAAATTGAAACGTAATTTGAACAGTTTCAAAAAGTTTGTTTGCTATCATTTTATTTTAAAAACAAATTTAAAAAACCAGACAGAGAGATAAACATTGAATGATTTCTTTTATATGCGGTATCTAAATAGGCAGAGTCATTAGCAGGGGCTGGAGAAAGGGATGATTATTTAATGAGTGCAGTTTTTGTTCAGGACAATGACAAAGCCTACTGTAGTGCCGTTCCACATCACTTTGAATGTATTTAATGTCAGTGAATTGTACATTTACAAATGGTTAAAATGATAAATACTGCTATGTATATTTTACCACAATTAAAACCCCCTGTAAAATTAACTACTCTATATCAACATTAATCCCTTCAATTTTATAAGTTTTCATCCAATAAACAAGTATTTCAAAACTGGTTTATTCAGTTAAACACAGACATAACATAAACCAGGCAAATATTAAAACCTTAGTTAATTGGAATTCTTTTTAAAAAATCTGATTCTTGGGCTTTACAATCTCCCCAACTTTCTTTCCAACAAATATGCATGCACCTCAAAATCAGAGAAATGCTTTAAAAAATTTTTTTTAACATGCACTGTTGGGATGAATACACAAAATCTGATAATACAGCTTTCTGACACAGGTATGATTCGCTTCAACACACTTAATAAAGTAGGCTTCAGAGCAACAATGCCTGGGTTAGAATTCTGATTCTGCTACTTTCTAGCTACTACTCAAAACTCCTTAAGCTCTAGTTTCCTCATCTGTAAAATTAGAATTTATTTTACTTACTTCAGCTGCTACTGAGACTGAAATTTAGTGAATATCAGAAATGTACTCAAAACATTACCTTCAAAAATAAGCATTCAATAAATATGAACTATTATCACTGTTATTCAGTAAAAGCATAGTCATACTAATATAGTTCCAAAAATGTGAATAAAATAACTTTTTCCTAGTTCACTAGAAAATTAAAGACTCAGATTTTCTGAAAATTACAGAAGACCTTGACTAATCAGTGCTTATAAAGCCACTGTGAGTATGACAGAATAGCACATTATAAGCTTTTCCATTAAAAACTTTTTTCCAAAAGTCACATTAATTTAAAATCAGAAATTCCTTACGTTTGTCATACTCTCCAATACAAACCTCCTCTATTTTTCATACAAATCTTCTGTGACCATAAATACTGTCCTCTCTCTACTAACAAGGCTTCATGACTGTACATGTGTGTCGAGAGAAAGAAAAGCAATATACCTCTCCTCTTGTGTTAAATATTTGAAGGTAAGCATCCTCTGGATGCAGTTGTCTCTATCCTTAAACCTCCAAGAGTTGACCATAAATTGTATCCTTCAAGCAGGGCATTTCTAAGAGTGAATAATAATTATGCTGGGACAGCAGCTATAATAAAGTAGGACTGTTCTGGGACAATCTCAATGTATGGTCATCTTATTCATGAAAAAGCTGATAGCATCCAAAGAAATGTACATAATGCATCAATACTATATTTACCCCATCATATACAGGACTTTAGTTTTAAAAACTTAAGCATTTAAAAGTTAATGTTAACAAAACATTAAAATATTTTAATTATCAGATGATATTTTTTTTTCCTTTTCATATTTCTCTAGAAAAGAAAAAGAAAATCCAAGGTTTCTTTTAGAAAAAAATAGAATACCTTTCAACGTAGTATTTAAAAAACAAAAACTTCTGAGTCACAGATTTATTTCATTAGTAGCTTATGATTCTGAAGGTTATTATAAATTAGAGCAAAGTCTATAGAATATACTGCAATCATGTGGCTCTGTGGTAAGGGTAACGGAAAATGTGGTTTTAATGAAGGCCTACATCCAGCTGGTATATCTATGCAGTCATATTGTTTAGAGCCAGTGCCCACATGAATGTTAAGTGCCTGAGTGACTACATGAACTGCCAATCTGAAAATCCCTCTGGTGTTATAACTACATAACTATGTAGTTAACTCAATTAGTTAAAATATTTAGGGAATGTCAAATATACACAAATAATTTGTGACTAACATTGTGAGGAAGCATAGATGAAAATACATAGCCTGTGCCAGATCCAAGTAGATCAACATCTAGTAAGATAAGGGTAATTCAAATAGTCTCAACTTAGAAATATTTGATTTTACTATGAAATGGCAACCCTCCCCCCCGCCCAAATCAAATACCACAGTTGGGTACTACTTAAACCAGCATTAGAATTCATCTGATTTTGTATTCCTTAAATGCTGACAGGATAGCACGCAATCAAAAAATAAGTATCAAAGGAAATCTAGACAGGGATTTAGAATATGAAAAGAAGTTGAAAACGTTAAATTGTTTAGGCAACGGAAACATACTCAGTGGTTCTCTACAGTATAATGCCAAAGATAAATATTATTAAAATTATTTGTTATCTTTACAAGTAGCAGTTATATGGTAAATAGGATAATTTTACCATTTTGGAAAAAATCGCACTTTTAAATGTCGCTGCTTATTGGCAACCTATAAAAGCTTCTAGATGTTCTTATATCAATGAACTTTTTTTCATCTTTAATTCACATTGTTTCTCTCTCTTTAAGAAATTGCTAGAGTTGAACTACATAAAACGCTAGCCATCTGGGGATACACTAAACTAGCTAATAAATTTAAAAAAAAAATGTTTTACCACCACCAGCCCTAGGTCTCACTTGGGTGTGCGGGCTTTCCATGGCCAGCACCTTGGCTGCTCAAGTGGCCTGAGCCACAATGGTGCACCTAAAAAGTTCTTTAAAATGACATTTAGTGCCTAGTAAAGTTTAAACAAAACTACAAGGCAATCTAAGGAGCACTAGTATCACATACATTGATCATTTTTAAGTCTCATTAAATCGATTATGCAAAGAATGCACTTGTGAAGTCCTCATTATTTTCACTTTTCATTTAGGTAATTTCTTTTTTCTTTTTATTATTCCACAGAAAGCACTCCTTGGTATGTTTGCCAATACATATTTACAACATGTTCCCCCACTTGCACTGCCTCTGGTAGTATACAGGATCTTCTAAAGGTCACAGCAGCATCTTCTAGAAGATGTATAATTTGAATAGTGCCCCCCCACCAGAGAAACACTGATTGAGACTCCCTGATTAGTTTTAAGTTGGAATTTGCTGGCAGCTGATTTACGAGTAAACTTTGGGATCATCTAATGAGTGCTGTTTTCTAACATTAAATGTGTGTGAGATTTTTCCACACCAAATACCAATTCTCCGAAACCAGCTGGGTGACCAACAGTTCAACTCAGTTCTGACGCTAACTCTCCAGAATTAGCACAGACGCCACAGGTAAAAGGCAAGTCACACTAGACAGCCCCCTCCTTCAGATACCAGTCACAAAACCCAGGGTCTTCCTGTATTTCTGACCCACCAGCTCTAAATTCATTAAGCCCCACAACCTCTTCCTCGGTTTTCATGATTTACTTCAACGAATGACAGAATTCAGGAAGTTTATTATAAAGGACACAACTCAGGAACAGTCAAATGGAATATATGCACAGGACAACATATTCAGGAAAAGGGGGTCCTATGGAGCTTCCATGTCCTCTTTCAACACCCCACTCAGCCAGCACCTCACTACAGTAACCAACCCAAAGTATAAAAAGCCTTTGTTCAGCAGTTTTTATACCTCGATCTTCTGGTGACCAGCCCCATCCCCTGGCTATTTTCAGTTAATTCTTATCATATTAAAGACCCAAGATCATGGGCCCAATCACAACTTCTGAATGGTTTGTGCTTCAGAACAAGAAATTTATTGTTGGAAAAGAAATTCATTAAACTTTGGAAATAAATTTAGTCTGGAATGAGCTCTTCTGACCTATCCAGTCTTCTCTTTCCTCTATTTTTGAGACAAGAGATTCTCTAATGCCACAGTCATTTTTCAGAATAATTTTCTTATCCTTTTTGAAGGCAAAGGTAACAAATGGAACACAATCAAAGATACTGTGATTGTCAGGCTAAATTGATATTTAGAGGTCAAGAATGAATGCTGGCGGGAAAGACTATTTTTTGCCTCTGTACTCCAATTACAACTGACACAATAAAACAAAGATAGCTCTTTTGCAATGCAAAGTCAGTATACACGGCTCTTTAATATAACATGATTTTACTAATAGAAATTAAATCTTAATATATACAACACGTAGTTCTGATTAGGACCAGTGGCTAATTTTTATAATTTACTACTGGCATTCTCCCTATGAAGAAAGTATCTCAATCAATCTTAGTAGTTTCATGAAATTGGTTAAGTGGAATAAATACTAAAAGCTTAATGAAAAGAAAATATTAAAGGCCACTGGATTAAAGGTCAAAAGTATAGATAAAAATGATATTTGGGAATTATTTGTCAAATTTTTCTACTCTACTGATCTAGTTCTTAATAATTAAATGTGGCTGAAAAATGACACAAGTTTACACTGACTTTCTGTCTTGTTTAAACAAAGTAAATACCAGGTACCTGGTATGCAAAATTAGTATCCTTGATGGAAAAAGAACACAAAGAAAGATGACCCAGACTGAAACTTAAATCTCTTCATGTGATACAAATTTTTTTACCTCATCTAAATGTTAAAGTATCTTTAATTTTTTTCAAAACATTTAAGTTAATATGCTTACAATTCAATGATTTTATAAACAGATACAATTAGCAACATTAGGGATCATTTTCCTATCAGAATTTTATTATCTGGATATTCTTTACTATTACTATATACTATTTTTTGCTATGCTAAAATAGCAAAACAAATCTTTCAGTGTGAATTTATTAAAGACAACATAATAAAATTCCTATCTACTACATTTAATGCATTGCATCAATAACGATATTCCCAAAATTCTAAATTCAAAATAAAAAACACTTAATGGTTATTTTTCTTTCTAAATCCAATGTCTTATTTACTATTTACCTGGTGGTGGAATTAAAGGTGGAGCAGTGCTGACAGTTGGAGGAGGTGGAAGAAATGGAGGAGGTGGAAGATGGGTGGGAGGAGCTCCTGGAGGGAAAAATGGAGGTGGTTTGCTAAAATTGTTGTCTACTTCAGTAGCGGATCTTTCAGAAAGGACCTAAAATTGGAGCACAATTAATAAAAGGATTAATAAATTCATGAATTAACAAAGATTAATAAATTCATATTCTTATCTGAGATTAAACTCAGTAGTTAATTTCATTAAATCTAAGAAATAGTAGAAAGTTTTATTCACATACATATATTCTAGACTTAGAAAAAATTAAAGCATTACCCTAAAAATTCCTATTAAGTGAAAAAAAAATCTTAGCAAAAGATAATTAAGTTCTTTATAACTATGACAAGTATTATCTTTGTTAGTCCAAATAAAGTTTAAGTATTCAAATGAAGACAGTATGCTCATTAGTCATAGAAAGTAGCATAAGGAAATTCAAATGGTAAGGAGTCAGATATTCACTGTCCCGGGCTCTATCAACAGCAGATTATAACAAAGTAAGAGACTAGAAGGCAAACATCAACAGGGTATACGTAATTTTTTTCATGTGAGCCTTCTAACTTTAAGAACAAAGGTTTATACTTGAAAAGTAAAACAGTATTTACAAAAAGTAAA
The DNA here is from genome assembly GCA_004363575.1 of Solenodon paradoxus. Classification (NCBI taxonomy): domain Eukaryota; kingdom Metazoa; phylum Chordata; class Mammalia; order Eulipotyphla; family Solenodontidae; genus Solenodon; species Solenodon paradoxus. Next base: position 65,891 of record RJWH01005217.1, on the reverse strand, counting down.
GGGTTCACACAAATCTGTATAATCAGGTACGGGACAGACTTCAAACATACAGGACGGGGCACCCAGAAATGCAGATTTTTGTTCATATGTTTATTAGTTTAAATTTAAATTTCAAAAATTAGACAAAAATTACTGATATTTTAAAACACGGAAACATATTAACTGTTCCTTGTACAATTTCATCATATATTAAGTCCAGTTTCAACAGGGCTCAGGCCTGGTCTATGTTGAATTTTTTAAATGTCACTGTAACTCATCTCCTTTCATGTTTTCACTTAAAAACAAAATCTCCTTCACCCAGAAATGTCACATTAAATAAACTATGGTACATTCATGCAATGAAGCTAATGTAAGGCAAAAAAAAAAAAGGAACAGGGTCAAACCTCAAAAGCTGATAACAAAATATTCAAATTATTATGTGCTATCATTTTTCCTCAGTTAAATCCTTGTCATTTCATCAAAATCACTTTTGATCTAGTCCAGGGATGTCCAATAGCATATTCTGCACAATGGGTATGTTCTTTATTTGCACTATTTAATATAGTAGCCACTAGCCACATGTGGCCACTGATGACATATGTGACTAGTATGACTGAGGAACTTATCTTTTAATTTAAGTTTTAATTAATTTGAATTTGAATAGTAGTAACAGAGTCAACAGTCATATAACACAGGCAGTTGACTGAACACCTGTGAACTTTCATTTTTGAGTAGTACACTATAATATTTTTTCATATTTCTTTTGCTAGCATGTTATCCTTTTAATTTTTTTTTGGAGGGATAATCTTATTATTTCTTTTTGTTAACAGAAATGGTCATTCTTAACAAATTTACCAGGGGATTCTGATGTGCAAATGTTATATATGTCAAACATATACTCACTCCTTTCATTAACTTTTTCTACATTAAGTAATCTTTATAAGGTTTATGCTGACCAGAGGGGTTTTTATGGTTTGGTTTTTTTAAAGGAAGAATATAGGCGAGTGGGGAGACAGGCAGGCAGGAAGAGAGAGAAAGAAGCATTTTGTTTTTATTTAGTTATTCACATTGGTTGTCAGCCCCATCCCTCACTTCCAACACTGCCAGTAAATCCGGGTCCTTGGGATATACATGGACTACACTCCTTCAGAGGCACTGATGTAACCACTATTCCACTAGGGCATGCCTGATCAGAGATATTTTAAAAGGACAGATTTTAAGAAATCTTGTTATTTTAACGGTGGGGACAACAAAAGAACTATTTTCCATTTTAGAATGAATTTACTTTTAAAGATGCTAAAAAGAACATTTACATGATTAATTTATTGAAAGCAGTGAAAAGCCAAAATACTTCAGACATTTTAAAAAGTACTCAGGGAACACCCTGGTGGCCTAGGGGATAAGGCCACTGGGTGCAGTTCATATATAGTCCAAGGACTGGGTTTACAATTCAGGACCAGGGGAAAAAGCCAAGAGGAACAACTAAATAAGTAAATGTTTCTTCATCATCTCTCTTCCTGCCTGCCTGCCTACTCACCTTCATTTCTACAACCTATCCTTAAAAGAAAAAGTACTTAGAAAATGGAAGTAAATAATGAAAACAATATGGTCAAACTAATAGTTGAAAGTCTGTTACTAAAGTTTAACTTGAATTTAAAACGTCCCTAATAACTCACCTTCTTTGTATGTTTTAACTTGAAAATAAAATCTATTTCAATCAGAAATGTCACACAAAACAATTATAGTACAGTCACATAAGGAAGCTATAAGATTTTAAATCATGTTTAAAAATACAGAAAAAATGTAAATTTCAATTTTGAATGAAAAAAGGATACACAAAAATATGTGTCTCAATCTTGCTCAGTGACAAGGAAGAGATGGGCTAATGTTAAGAAGTGGTTATCTTTAAATAACAGAATTATCAGAGAGTTTATTTTCTTCTTCAAACTTCTTCCATATTCCCCACCACCCATGAAGTGGTATATTACATCTATAACAAGGAAAATCATTTTATTAGGAGACAAATTCTAAATGGAAAAGCTTTAGTAATAAAGTGTAACTGTTACATCTCAAAATCTTCGTGGCACCTCAAACAGCACAGCGTGCACACATAAAATAAATTAGAACATGGGCATAATCCTTCGGCTGAAAGTAACAAGCATTTTGAAAATACTAAACCTGTATGTTGCTGTTTTCATTGGCCCGGCGCCGTCCTTCTACTCGGCTGATAGTTATAGTCTGACCAATAACATCAATTGCCCCAGGTAATCTCCTGTAAAAAAAAAAAAAAAAATGAAATAATTCAGTTTCACCTCATTAGATGTTTGAAAAATACAAATATTAAGTGAGAAATAAAATCTAAAAACCTTTGCAATATACTTTATAGTAAAATCAGATGACAAAGTATGTAACTGGGTTAGTCTCACTACTTTTCCTTGTCAAAAACTAACTTTCTTTCATCAGCTGAAACCAACACACCCAACAATAACTATCATATGTAAACTTAAAGCATTTTTAAAGATTTTCATTTGAATGTACTACTTTTAGTAGTCTCCAACTGAGTTTAATCAGGTAACAAATGCTAAACAAAGTAAAAATTTTTTAGCCATCCTAATTCAAATATATATCATAGTTCTATTACAAAAACCTAAAAATTCCCCAACAAAGCCGGAAAATAATGCTCATTCTGATACACAAAGGACACTTTCCTTAATGATTTATTCTGAGCATTAGAAAGTATAAAAAGATAACTGCTTTGATAAATTTGTCTTTAGTTAAAATATTTAAACACCTGCCCCATCTGTAATTGTATTTACAAAACTTTAAAGCTTGAGTATATGGAAAAAGAATCTACTGAAAACAATGTTGCAAATTTAATAGAAAAATTAACAAATTTTTAAAACTTGAATGTTAAGTCATTTAATGTGGTTAAGAATTTTGTAATAGTACATATGCTTAACAAGACACAGAAGTCATTTACAGGAAAAGGCAATGGAAAATGAATGAACATTATATAAAACTTTTCTTCACCTAAATTTTAGTTTTGACAATTCTGCCTTTAAAATTTCATAAATGTAAAACAAAGTATGTATCCTTCCACAATCATCACAGTTCTTAAAATGACTAATATATAGCAGCTACCAATAAGCCTGAAGCTCACAACAATTCTTACCTGAAAAAAATTACTATATACTTGTTAGAGAGGATAATAAAGTGGGGAGTCCAGAGGGAAGTCACTGACCTCAATATGTAAGTGGCAAAACACATTTCAAACCTGAGTCTTGCTGATTCTAAAGCTTTAACAGACCCCTTGGTCATAGCATATAACTATGCTGCCTTCCAGCAAGTTTACTGATCCTTAAGAAATGTAAGATGAAAGTGTGTCTCGACTGAACCTTGAAAAGTCCCATAAGTAAATGTATGCTTACAAAAACAAAATAGTCCTATAAAAATTACATAATGGCATTTGAAATATCTTCAAGGATATGTTCATCTCTACTTACCATTTTGCCCACTTAAGACATCTATTTGCTAAGATTTCACTCAATCAAAAAAAAAAAAATCAAGTCTTTTTGATTTTATGTCTGGTTCATTTACCTCCTAGGTTCCTTCACACTCCCAAAGACCAAAAGTGAATTTACTTAACTTGCATCCTTCAATATACCTGGGAAATTATTCTAACATTTGCATTATTAGAAAAATCCAAATATTATGGTATAAAACCATTATTGCTCCAATTTTTAATCTAAAACTTTAATACAGTCAGGATCACAATTACTTTTTATCAAAGCACATGCCATCAGCCCTTGGATATACACACTTTTCAGACTCCAATGAGATAGGTATGTATTCTGAGGTCAGGATTTATCATTTGTTGATATTTAAGATTTTATTACAAAAAGCTTTATTTCTACTCTATTTCCTTTTCTACCCTTTTCTATTCCCAAATGCTAGATTCTCCCCCTCCCCATCTTTTCATGTTTATCTTAATTACTTTTTCAATTTTAAATGAATTAATCATTATAGATTCAAAATGATAAATACTATGTCTTTAAAAACACATATGAGAAATTGGCCTTAACAGACATGTCTACAGAAGCAGTCCAGAAAATTTTAACTCCTTATATTTCCAACAGCAATACCTTGCCCAGGCATTTTTTTCCCCACACAAACTGTTTAATTAGAAATGTGAAATTTATCATTTGTTCAGAAATATTTTATGACAGATACAAGTAACAAAAAGTACATAAAATTTAACATGAGGAAAAGATTCAGTGTTATTCTGACACCATTTTGTGAAACGCTATTAAACCATATTATATTATTCTGAAAATTTTTGGTGTATCATTCGCAATTTCAGGATATAAAGACTTGGTAGAGTTTCACTATGAGGAGGATTTACGGGTATTTCCACAAAGCACAGGTTTAACAGGTCTTACAGAACTGTCCAATGAGGCAGGTAGCTAATGCAGCTATCAATAATATTCTCTTCTCAGTGCACCCTTGTGGCTCAGACAGCTGACACTAAGGTACAGGCTCTGTAAAGCCCAAGACCCATGTTCAAGACCACAGACTAGTGGGGTAGTGGTAATAAATTCTCTTCTTTATGCCAGACTCAATAATAGCAAAACTGAAAACAAAAAATAACCATGGTAGCTTCATTACTATACAGTTAAATGCAGATGGTAAAAGCTCACAAGATTCTACTGTTTTCCTGGCAGCAGAGATGAATACGAAACATCTTGAGGTTACAATGAAATTAAAAAGTTTAATCTGAATTTCATATTTTGATGAATCTGATGTCCCAGAAAGAGTGAGGGATTCTTACAGAGATGCACCAGAAATTTTTTTAATGGTAAGACCAGGAAGGACTATGGGAAGATTGACAGAAGGTTCATCTTTTGCCACAAATTAATCTGAGTTTAAAGCACTAATTACAAGTCTTTAATACGTCTAAAGATAAAAACAAAGCATTAGAGCTATGAAGACTGATTTCCCCAATAACAGTAATAGCTAATAGTGAGTCCCTATTATGCGCTATGAAAGTACTGTTCTGAGCACTTTTTATCTATGTATCTTTATGTAGAAATATAGTGATATGCTTCTACATAAAGCTATATATATATATATATATATATATATATATATATACACACGCAAACACACACACACATCTCGTAATAATACTAATGAGGCAGAGAAAAAAATTTCAGTCCACATAAGAGAAAGCAGTTTTTAAACTTTTTTGAACACAAAACAACTCTTTAAGAAATATATTTTACCTTGGAAATTAGCAACAGAACTGAGATCATCAGTAGGGAACAGAGTGGGGTGGGATGGTGGGGCAAGCGGTGGTGAGGTTCACTGGACAATGGTGAAGGACTTCTGGCAATTTAGTGGTGGGCAGTGTATGTTGTCATACATCCAAGAAACAGGCAACAAGCACATATGAGTTTATACTATTTTGTAAGGCAAAGTTACCTCAATAAACATTAATTTTGAAAAAGGGTATTTTGCATAGCAATTCCGTAAATATATAAAAAGCTAAGTTTCATTAAAAAAGTTACTTTATAAAAGAAAAAGTAATAAAAAATCAGTATGATTCTTATGTGCAATATAAAGAAATAAAACAAAGCAACAGACTAAACAAAAAACCAACCACTGGGTATTTGCAACAGAACTGAGGTTACCAGCAGGGAACAGGGCAGGGGGTGGGGCCAATGGACAAGGGTGAAGAACTTTTCAGTAGTTTAGTGGTGGGCAAGGTGTGTTGTCATATATCTGAGGAACAGGGAACCTGCACATACGGGTTCTATTTTCTTATAAAGCAGTCACCTCAATAAATATTAATTAAAAAAAACACGTATGATTTTATTAACGTTTATATTTAACACAGGAATAAAAACAAAATAAACAATACCAACGTAAGAAATAATGGTTGGGAATCATTAAAATAACTTTATAATACACTGATGGATTGCAACCTCATGCTCTGAAATAGGGATGAAGTCTCCAAAATCAGTAGAATGAAACAAAAGTGAATCCCACAGAGCTGTTTCTCAAAGTGCTCCTCAGTGCGAGGTGAAACAACGCACAATGCAAAGCACTGTGGTATAAGCAACCCTCTTAATGGTTGAATTACGCAATACGCCTTCGCTGAACAACAGGGATGAGCTCTGGAAACTGCGACTTCAAGTGAAACATCATTCAAGGTCCTGCTAGCAACCCCTGTGCCTCAGATGGCTAAGGCACAGAACATGAAAGCCATGAACACAGGTTCAAGACCCAAGGTTGGAAAAAAAATAAATAAAATGACCATTATTAAAACAAACACAAACAAAAAAAGGACCTGTTAGAGTTCTGAGCCAGAGTTCTTAACTAGCACACATGGCTACAGATTCATTAATCAAAATTTCTGTCTAGAAAATAGAGATCTAAACTAAAAGCTACAGAATTTAAAAGTCTTCAGGAAACACAATTTATTATCTATCAGTACTAGATTTTGGGTTTTTTTGTTTGTTTGTTTTTTTATTAAAGAAAAGGTACAGGCAAGCAGAAAGAAAGAAGGAAGAAGCATCTTTATTTTTATTTAATTGTTCATTGTGGCTGCTTCCCCTCTACCCAGGACTCAAACCCTTGCTCCTTTGGAGGTGACTGACGCAACCTCTGCTCCATCAGAGCATTATCGCCATCAGTCCTAGTTTTAAAGAGACTAATAAAGCCATGATGGGAGAAGAGACTCAAAGGGAACTAATACTAATTGGTTTAAAGGTTTGACGTATACTGCAAGTAAGGACTTAAGCCCAATTAGTTTCATTTTTAAGATGTGGAAAGTGGCACGCCCTGGTGGCCTAGCAGTTTAACACATCACGGGCATAGTCCAAATACATACCAAGGTCTCTGGTTCAAGAACCAAAGTCAGGAGGAACAACCAACCCAGATGAACAACGAAATAAAATAAAGTGCTTCTTCCTCCTCTCTCTTTCTGTTACCTCTGCTCATCTTCATCTCTGCCTGTAATTCCTTAAAAAGAAAATTTAAAAAAGGATGTGGAAAGAGACTCTTCTGTGAAGTAACATATGTGATAGCACCATGTTTCATGCTCAAGTCTAACTAACTTCAAAACACTTCCCTTCTACAAGAATACTTTCCATGTTACTATCCTGGGACTCGAATATTTAAAAAAAAAAATTTTAAGCTATACATCAAAAAATACTCAAAAATCATGGAATATTTGAAGGTGAAAAATGCTAAGATATGATTCACTGTGACAACACAAATATGACTATTAGAACCATCATTTTTACACTTGTGCAAAGCTTGGAATAATGCTGCCATATTTATGCATAACTTCCATTTTTCTAATGTATTGCTAAGAGGAAGATATTGTTTTACAGGAAATTAAAAAAATTAAGGCCTTCCAAAGTTCAATTACATAAAATCTTACAAGAGACCCAATATGACAACATGCATTCGGAGCATTCAATCAAATGCCTTTAAGTATCAGTTATATCATAAGAAATAATAGTATATAAGAACAAATGAAGAGTTGAATTTTAGATCTGATGTTCACTTAACATCCAGTTTTATTCTAAATTTTGTTTGTCTATTTTAAGAAATGCAAGCAGATGCAAACATTTTAATGTTTCTACACGGAAAAACAACTTTTAATATTCATCTTTCAAGAGTATGAATCATCTAAAGTACTCTGGATCCTGGAAAATGACCTTAATAAAACAACCTAAAATATACAACTAATTATAATAAACTAAGAGGAGCAGAATTTGATATTATAAAATGAAAACAAAGAGAAATAAACTGGACATTAGGCTAAGATTATAGCAATTATTCATAATGTCAATTTCAATTTTCTGTATTCATTAAAACTGCTTCATTCTTCTTACTAATTGGCTTTATATAAACTACAAATTTGAATTTATAAACCAATTTATACCAATAAGATGCCCTTATTTTATATATATGTATATAGTACATGAAAAGTACTATTAAACAAAGTTTAAAAAATACTGTATATTATAAAGAGAACAAGTATGAAATAAGTTTGAGTCTCCAAATATAGTAACTTAGGAAACGGCTCTCAATCATTGTTTAATTGCTCTTTACAGAGACTTAAGCAATGCTTTCAAAAAAAAATAAACACTCCACATTTCTTACCTATTACCAGTTTCAAAGGCTGGAGTCTCCTTTTCTATCTTAGGCTGTAACAAAGTATGTATGTCTATGTATGTGTAGGTAAACACATGTGCATATCATTTAAAAAGGGAAAAGCAACTTTTAACTAGAAGATTTTTTTTTCAATTTCAAAAGCATAAAATATGCACTGAAATAGTGTCAAATTTCCTACTACCTTCCCTAACTTCCCAAATTTCCTTTTCCACGTAAACCAAGGACTAGCCAGAAAAGTAAAGATTTTCAGGAATGAATTTTTAATCCTGATTTTTATTTGTTCAAGATACACAGTATAACACCATCACTTCATAAATGTGGGAAGAAAAGGCCTAGAGACTTTGGGAAACTTTCTAAATTCACAAATGCAAAATCAAATCTAATATTCAAATCCTGTATTTACACCATGAAACAGCTTTGCGTTTACAAAAAGTTATTCTTCATAGAGAAAGATGGTTTCTGATTCATTATTAAAAGCAGCACGATAAAAATGGAAGTTCTTCATGTCTGGCCCTCCTGGCATCAGTAAGCAGGTGGCTCACACTGCTGGGTGTTTCTCTATATACTATGTGCCATAATGACCAAATGAATTACTACATAGAAATCCTATTACTAGAACTGCTACGAAACATCTGGGTTCCACAGAAATCACCAAAAGTGAAAAGATTCATACTCTCAACTTTCTACTTATCAGATCTAACTTTATTTAAAACCATTTAAAATTCCTATTGGTTCTTCAAGATTTTTTATTTTAAAAACTGAGATCAATCAATATTGTATAATACATATGAAAAAATATCAGTATGTACTTTTACATTAGTAAGATATATATATATTTTTTTTACTCCTTGGGAATATATACTGGAGATCCCATAGAATAGAAACTAAGAAAATAAAATCAACAGTGCTTTCCTCCCTTTGCTTTTTCTTTTAGGTATTATAACCAAAGCTATATGATCATAATGTACATGTTAAAAAATTTATAAATGAAAATAATTTTTAAAACACATTAACATAGCACCAAGCTGCCCAGTAATCACACACACACACACACACACACACACACACAAATTATGTCCCTCTCTCTATATACCATCAGTTTGAAACTCTAAATGGGGCACACCCCCAATGGCAGAGCAGTTAGGTCCACTGCCTTTGGTCAAGTGCAGTCCAAGTATATCCCAAGGACTGTGAAGGACTGGACAGGATAGGACGTGGGTGTGGAACAATCAAGATGAACCAGATAAAAATGCTTTTTCCTCCTGGCTTTTTTTTTCCTGACTGCTTGACTACTTGCCCTCATTCCTGCCTGTACTTTTCCTTTAAAAACAAACAAACAAAAACTTTAAAATGGTAAATTAGGAAGGTACCGTAGGCAAGCAAACTGTAACTGCTCAGACTGATTACTGCTGGCAATGCACTTTCATATCTTAACACATTTGTTTCTCATTAATCCCTTAGGGTAGAAATTATTATTTCTATTTTACAAGCCAGAGAGCTTACAATACCTATCCAAGGTTGCATGCTTTATAAACATTAGACATAGAACGTAAATCAACATTCTATGGAATTTGGATTATGAGGAAAAGCATAGCAACAATAAGAAATAGTACCCCTGAATAGCTGATAAAACTCACTCAATGGAATGGAAGGTTTATGCACTGTAGTTGGGATATAAAGACTAGAAAGTTTCAGTGAATTCCAATCGTGTAAGTCCTAAACTGTAGATCAGAAGACTAAATTTTATTAAATAAATAGCAAAAAAAATCTACGGATTTTTGAATAGGATGTGATATGAGAAAGAATAATTAAACCTATAGCAAGGAAGATTAAAAAAAGCATTCACTGAGCACCCATTAGCATGATTCCATGCAATTTATATTATTAAAGCCAACGGGATGAGAGTAAGGCATGAGGTGATAGGGTCCAATTCATAAGGTAACTTAAAACCCCTGAATTCTGTACTGAAAAGGTATAATTCAGGGAGTAAAAATATTGTACAGTCTAATTAAAATGTATTGGCTTACTAATAAGACAAAACAACACTGATGATCTAAACATCAGAGAGTATCCAATGTTTAAAAGTAGCCTTACCTTAGATCAGGTGATTCGGCCCTCCCATATCGATCCTGCCACTTCCCAACGCTTGAACTGGCTTTTCTGGAGGCAGTACTTGTCTGAGACTGAGAAGAGGTGCTGTTTCTGGTGAGATAAATTTTCTATGTTTTTTCTTACATATTGTTGTCTCTGACCCCCCTTGTTCTGCTTTTTTGTTTTCCTTGACATGCTTTTCTAAAGTCCTTTAGCATGTTCCTATGGTATCGTTCTCTGCTAGCTGTATAAAATACTTGTGGTACACTAAGACTGCTAGCAGAATTTTAAATATAGATCCGTCATCGACATTTCATTAATTATAGAATATTTTTAGAAATATTTGTCAACATAGTAATGCTATCAAAATGCAGAAATGAGAAAAGAAATCAAGGGCTTACTTCAGGTTGTTATCAAGAAATAAATTTCTGTGCTTTTATAAATAAAATTCTGCAATTGTATAAAATGTATTCAAATTTTTTATATATTCTTTCTCTAAATTCCCCAATAAGAGGTGTAAGTTTGCTAGTGTAACCAGTTAACAGTAACACCCTATGTGTTTCATGAAACCTAAACTAAACGTTATTTCATAAAAATTCCATTTCAATTTAATTCTTTCATAGTAAAATTTAAAGTTATTTTAATCCCTGATGACATCCTCCATAAAAGGTTCAGCTATTTACACTCTCACCAATCCTTTAAAGGACTAATAAGATGCTCTTTATAAAGCAACAGAAAAATATTCATGTTTTTGCAGTTGCTCATCATGCCTTAGCAGTTTGACACAATCCACATAGATCTCAAGGACCCCAAGACCAGGGTGGATGGCTGACAAAATGAACTGCTAAATAAAACATACTAAAGAAATGCTGCTTCTTCCTCTCTTCCTGCCTGCCTGCTTACTTGCCTTCATTGCTTCCTGCACCTTTCCTTTAAAAAAAAAAAAGAAAGAAAGAAAGAAAGAAGCTGAGAGTGATATAGCTGAGTATACCTTTGGAGAGTCTTGCTTTTGTGGACTATTTTAAATGTTTAAAATATGCAAAAGCCAGGCAATAAGCATTGAGGAAAAGATGCTAAGACTGAATATAAACAGAAACACTGGAAGAAACTGTATTTTAAATATTAATGTAACTACTTTGAAAATTGTGACTACATAGTCTCAATCTAAAAAAAATAGAAAATGAATTAGAAATATTTAAATTATATTTAATAGGCTTATTGAAAGGTTAAGGTATAGAAGTTCTGAATCTATTTTGTGTGTATTTTAGAATTTAAGCACATGAGTACTTAGTCCAAAGTTACTGGTAACTAGTCCCTTATCATGCGGAAAGCAACACACAATACGGAATAGGGAAGGGAGTAGACAGTCTTTAACTGGAAGTAAAAGAAACATGATTTCATGATTTAAATTTTATGAAAGAATTTATATGGCAATTACATATTTTTTTCCCTTAACTTTGAATTCTGCATAGGCTTACCAACAGTGGCGCCCCTAGCAATGAGCATAAGCTATTGGCCAGATCTTGGTTTCTAATGACCATTTCCCACTAAAAGGTATCAGGGTGCCTTCAAGAAATGACTGCTTCTAAGAAGGCAATAAGGAAACTGCAAAATAAACCTGGATCATCTACTAAAGTCAGAAAGAAAAGAAAGAAAAAAAAACAACAACAACAACAATGGGGACATGTCAAAAGGTCACAAGAGTCAGCTGGAAGAGGCTCCAAGGGCCAAATATGGAATGATTTGAGTATAAATATAAATTACAGTATATATAAATCAATACATACATACATATATAATTTATACACCACATATACAAGTAAGCTATATTTAAAAGCCACACAGTCTCACAAATAATTTAAGTCTAACTGATAATAAATTAGTGGGAGAAATGGAAATCTCGTTTTTAAAAGAAAATGTCAATTAATATAAGGAAAAAGGCAGAGTTAGAGAAACACTATTTTGCAGCCAAAATAGTAATAATTTACTTAAGTGAGTATCATCAATGAATGCTAAAATTCTTAGCAAATTCAGAAAGTTCAAAGAACAGGACATATTATTTATTAAATACAAAAGAGAAATAACTTTGCAATGCAGAAATGCAAAGGACACCACCAACCTAGTGACTAATGTTATTATCACTAATAATGGGACAAACTGACATTACGTACCACTGATGCACTGAGAAGAGCAGAACATCATTTATTTAGTATTTCCACCCAAAAAGCAAAATCCAAATTTATTAGGGAGGAAACATTGGCAAACCTAGACTGAAGGCAATTTACAGAATAGGTGGATTATACTCTTCTAAAATTTGCTGTCAACAAAGAAAAAGAACGGTTAAGACTATCAGGCAGCTAAGATGCCTAAGAAGAGGCCAAGTGAAGTCTATGGATGCAGGGTCCAAGACTTGTGGCTCAGAGTTTAAAAAAAAAAAAACAGTTAATTACAATAAATGATCCTGGACTGAATTCTAAATCAAAAAGGAAAGAAATGTTATAAAAGTATTATTGGAATAATATTTTGGAATAATTGCCAATAATAAAATTGGCAAATTTTATAGTTTGTATATTCAAGTATCAGTTATTAGACTTTCTGATCATTCTGTTCTGAGTATATTAGGTGTTCTTAGGAAAAACAAACAGGTATTTAGGGATAAAGGGGCATGAATTAGCATTCAATTGGTTCAAAGAGAAAAATATTTTGAGAAATTTTAAAGGAAATATGGTAAAATGTCAATAATTGGTGAAACTAGGTAAATATTATGTAGCTACTCTTTATACATTTCTTGCAATTATTTAGAAGTTTGAATTTTTGTCAAAATAAAGCATTTAAAAAATGAAAATCAATAATGAAGAAGCATATAAAAACATTTAAAGATTAATCAAACATTCTGATATATTAAGTATTGATATGTTTACCAAAGTATGCCAATTTGCTGGGCAGTACAATCAAAAACCCAACATTTCTACTAAGCATAAAGAAACAAAAAATTAAGTTCTATGCAAAATACCAACAGCATACCATATATTACTAAGGCGAGTTAATATCTTAAACAATGGAATTACAGTGTTTAGTCATTTAAATATTGTTGTGCATCTCTATTATATCTAAATGATATCATAATTTCCCTAAGATCAGTAAAATTTGTTTTCAAATATGTCTCTCTAATCTCTATAAATACAGGGAATAATATGGGAAAAAAAGCACAAATATTTACTTAAAGAAATACTTCACAATGACTGACAAGTATCCTTTTAATCACGTGAAGATGACGTCAGAACACAAACTTTCCTAGAAAGTACTGTTCTTCATATCCCAAAGTGATAAACTGGTTATAGTAATTTCCCCCCCTTTTTTTTTGATAGTAGTGATGGATCTGTTATACTGCTATCATTTCTTTATATCCTTCTTATTGTCCCTTCCCCACACTGTCTTTTTATCTCTCCTTACTGTCTTCATCTCTCCTTAAATCCAGCACCAATGACTACAATCACTCCCTCAAGTACACTCTGACTCGACTTGTCCTTCTTGTCCCTTTGCCATCTTTGCCTGGTATAACCTCAACCCCTGCTAAATTCAAGTCTACACGCCATGAGCACATGCATACCAGACAAGAGCAAGAGAAACACACAAAGGAACCAGACTTATTTTAAACCCATGGCCATTAACCTCAAGAAAAGTTGAAAATACTCTCTTCCTATGTGATCAATTTTTCACTCTATGAATTCAATCCCATCAGCACACTAAAATTCTGTAATTTCTCCCTTCTTTTTTTAAAAAAGGTCCTCTGTTAAATCAACATTTCCCTCCAACTGCTGCCTATTAAACTTACTCCTCTCCCCTTTCACAATCCCCACAAATGACTATTTCAGACTTCCTCTCTTCTCAAACTTTCAATATCCCCTCCCCTCCATCGTCCTCATTTTCACTAGCTAAGTAGGCATCCTATGTTGCCAGAAAAATGTGAGGAAATATTAGTTATTCCCATTACATCCCGCATTCACTGGTGTCCTGTATCCTGTCTTGCTTCCTGTTAACTATGAATGGATCTGCCAGTGTTCTTCCCTCCAAAAGCTAATTCTTCTACTTGCATTATCACTGTCCATCCCTCTGACTTTCTTAAAAACATTGCTTCAACAACTGTCTTCTCACTTCTTACGTCAACAATTTCCTCTCTAATAACTTGCTATCATAAGTATAAATCATAAGCATATAAGCACACCACAATTTCTTTCATTTTGGAAAAAACCTTGGCCTAACTCACATTTTCCTCCAAATACTGTCCTTTTTCTCTAATCCTCAACTATTAAGAAAAAAAATTTTTTTCTTCATTCTAATTCCTCTCCTCTCATTTGGTCTTGAATTCATTCTAAAACATGCTTTTTTTTCTTTTTTTAATTTCACCTTATGCCACTGAAAACGATCCTTGTTCGGGATCACCAATGAGCTTAGAATTTTAAAATCTAAGTCATTCTTAGTTTTCATCATCTTAATATTATTGAACAGTAAATCATTCCTTCTTAGAAGCAGATCCTTTTCAAGATATACACCAGGTTTTCTTCTTGCCTTCGTAGTCGTCATTCTTTACTGGTCTCCTTGTACTAGTTTATTATTTTTCTGACAATCAAAGGAAGGCACCAGTGCTCTTTCCACGGGTCACTCTTATCAACACCTACCGCTTACATAACTTCATTTAAATGCTACTTAAACACTGATCACTCTCAAATTTGCATCCACAGCCCAAACCTTTCCTTCTACTCCAGATCCATATATTCACTTCCTACACACTTTTTTCACCTAGATATCTATTAAGCATCTTAATTTTATTATGCATTATTGGTCCCCTTCCTTCAAAATGTCCTGATCCTGTAGTGTTTCCCATCTCAGATGTAAAAGATACCTTTCACATCTTTTGAAATGTATTAAGTATCTGAAGACTTTTCACCATCTGGCACCACTACCAAGGAGGGTCATGTCATAATTAGCTCTTGCCTAGAGAATTATTACGCTCTCCCAACTGTCCCTCATTTTCTGTCCTTAATCCCTATATAGGAAATCTGAATAAAGTAGTTATATTGAAACTTTAAAAACCTAAGATTATTTAATTTCTTTGTTCAAAATCTATGGTGACTCCCCATTCATTTTACTTAGCGGAAAAGCCAAAGGGCTTATAATGGCAAAAGACCCTAAATAATCTGGTCCAAGTTAAAATAAAAGTTGGCACATGGGGGAATTGGGAGTAGGGTGGTGGAAGGAGAGCAGCAAAGTACAGAAAAACTGCTTTTGATTTTCAGTCAGTTAATTATGATAATAGAAAACATCTACAGAATATATGCTATGTACCAGACACTAATCTAAAACAATTTAATCATTTTAATATAATATACATAACTACCCTATAAGGGAAATAGTACTACGTTTTATAGACCAAGGAGTGGAAAAAAAGATAAGGGGATATTCCTAAGTACACAAAGCTAGTAAGTAGGAGAGCCAGAATTTGAATCCCAGAATTTTGGTTATAGAGGTCCAGTTTTTAACATCACTGCAGAACACCATGAGCTCCAAGAATGAAAGTTGACCTTTTGCTAAATGAAAAACAAAAATAACAACTAAAAGAATACCAGCTATTAAGTGGATCAATATGCCTAGCTATCATAACTTAGCCAAATATTTTATAAGACTACACTGAATTTAAACAATCACACTTAGACATATCCATGACTAACAGTCAAGAGGGGGAAGAAATAGTCAAAATCCTTGATTGCTTTGTGATTATTAAATTTTGTCTGAAAGTTTCAAGAATCTTTATTTTAGATGATCCTTAGATGATCACAGTCTCTCCCGACATTTATGTAATATTAAATACAATGTATTCTAGAAATTCAAAATTGCAGAACAAAACCAGGAAACAGTATAAAATAAAGGCAAACAAGTAACACAAAAGGCAAATTATCTGGCCGAGAACTATGAAAAGTTGTATTATTGACTTGTTTTAGGTCCAGAGAAATAACAAAGTCATTACTGTCTAATTCAAGACTAAACTAGGTGTACCCTGGTTGCAAAGCAGTTAGGTCAATTGCTTCCAAAGGAGTATAGGTCACATACCTCTGGGTTCAAGTCCCAGGTCCAAGGAAAAACAACTAGTGTTAACAACTAAATAAAAATAAAAAATAAAAGTGCTTCTTCCTCATCTGTTTCCGCCTGCCTGTACCTGTCCTTTAAAAAAAAAAGATTAAACAGACATCAAACTTCCCTAGTACTGGCCTGTTATCTTTCAGATAACATGACTGTCATGATTAAAAGAACATTTACCAGAATATTTGCCTCTTACAACTGGTATGCTGTGGAACTCTAAGAGACATTATCACAACAAACCAAAAAAGGGAAAAAAATGGCTTAATATGAAATTTCTGCACCCTCTTTTACTACAATCAGTGAAACATCTTTAGTTCAAAAGATCTAGATTTATGAAGCCCAGTAATTCTTTAGGTAAAAATAAGCACAGAAAACAGCAAGACCATTGTTGTCACCACTCATGGACCTATATACCATGTTTTATTTCTTGCTTACCTAGATTTTTTTTTAGATGGAACAGCGTTCAGAATTTTTCAAATAGTTCATTTGAACTAAAACAAAGTAGAATGATCCAGTTTTTTATAGAACATTGAGAGCTTTTATTTTTCATATAGTACTACACAATATGAAGCTACCAATGCCTTCAATATATTGAGTTATAATTGTCTAACTAACCTGCTTGGTGGGAGTCCAGTCTTGAACAAAGAAGGAGGAGAAGTAAACTCAGCTTTTGTGGATGGAAGTGCTGTTTCTTTCTCTGAATTTCCAGTTCTTCCCTGCTGTACCTTAAAAAAAAGGGTTATTAGCTTATTTAATTTAATAGAATGAAACAGATTACACTGAAGACATTAAAATGCGTAACATTTGATTTGAAATTAAAGATGGAAATTGTTGCACTGCTGAATATTTAATTAAAATTTTAGAATAGCAGGTGAAAGGCACCACAAATGATTATGGGATCAAAAATTCCCACCTATTAGAAAATTCATCATAATGTCACTTAAAAGTCATATAATAACTTCCAGACTTTCATAAACTCCTTCAAGATCACCACAAGTTAGTAAGTCAAAGATATGATTATGGATACTGGTTATGACTCCATGTTTCAGAAAGGTCTTTTAAGAATTCTCCCCATTCTATATTCACCCTTTATCTAAGAGAAATAGTGACCATTTTAGTCATTCTTACCATTTGCTATTCACACTGTGATCTGCTGTAATACAACTGTCAATAATTTGTTCCTGCCTTTCCATACCATTTCTCCTGTTTTCCTCTCATCATCACCAGCACCAACATCCTGCAAGTTCAGTACATGCAAAAGCTTGAAATCGGTCATCGTATCTCCTTAATGCCTCTTCTTCCTCTTTATATTCACTTTCAAACCTAGTCGTTCACTTACTCCACAAATTCTCCCAGATTTGTCCATCCTTCCCAATCTACTACATCTTACTAGATCCTTTGGGTATGGTCTCAATTTCAGACTGTTGTGGCTAGCTTCTTTATGCTGTCTTGCATTTATACTCACCCTCATCTTAAAACTGTCAATTTATCGAACCGAAACAAAAACTAGTTTAAGCTGCCCTACACTTTAACATCATTTCCGATTACACTAAGTCAAATAAGTCAGAAGGAGAAAGACAAAAACCAGATGATCTCACTCATAGGTAGAATATAAACAAAACAAAAAGCTAAAACAAAACCAACCCTTGAACAGACAATAGAACTGAGGTTACCAGCAGGGTAGCGAGTGAGGGGCAGGAGCAAATGATGGGTGGGGGGAGGAGCCCAGTGGTCACTGGTGGAGGACTGGGGATAGTTTGGTGGTGGGTGTGGTGTATTACATATTTGATAAATGGTGAACCCTGTATATATCGGTTTTTATTATTTTGTAAATCAAAGTTACCTCAATAATTATTTTAATTAAAAAAATAATATCACTCCCTACTTTATACCCTACTTAAATTATTCTGTCCCTGTTCGAATATATTCTGCATCAATCTCCTTCCCCGTAAAGCAAAGGTCAAGAGACTCTGGCACCTTGACTTTGCTACTAAGCACCAATTCAATTCCGGCAATCTCCAACCTCTCAAGAGAGCACTTTGAGAAAAAGAAATCTCTATTATGTATTATAGTCAGCTATTAATACTCGTGAACCCAATCCCTAATTGGTACCT
The DNA here is from genome assembly GCA_004363575.1 of Solenodon paradoxus. Lineage (NCBI taxonomy): Eukaryota > Metazoa > Chordata > Mammalia > Eulipotyphla > Solenodontidae > Solenodon > Solenodon paradoxus. The sequence goes on along the minus strand of RJWH01005217.1, from coordinate 47,382 downwards.
TCATATGATCACAATTTAATATTCTTATTTTATTTGGAAAAAATTCCATTGTTTAAAACAGTTTACTTAAAATGAACTGACCCTAATGAGGGGTGATGAGACTCAGCACTAAGGCAATGAGAACAGAAAAGATAGAAATGAATTTGAAAGACACTTGCCACGTAAAAGTGTGAGAATTTGGTGACAGAGGAAATAAGCATGATTCATGAAACACGCACTTATTAACTATATATTTTGTACCAAAAGCTGAGACCACAGAGAGAAATACAACAAAGTCTTAGACTATGGGAGAAAACAGGAAAACCGATCAAGTGCTAGGAAAAACATTATCTATGGGATAAAAAATACTGTAAGAAAAAAGAAAAATACATTTATTCGTCCTGGAGATGTCAAGAATATTCACAGAACTGATACTTGATCTCAACCATTCCCCTGAGCTCCAGTCATTTACATTCAACTTGATCCATATGGAATAAGCATCTCAAACTAACCATGGCCAAAACAAAGTGACCCATAACCCACCATTCCCTAAATTGATCCTCTCTAACTCTTCCCCATATAAGTAAATGGCACCATCTACTTATTTGTTAAATTCACCCTTTATCATGGCTATTGCATTAGAGGTTCCATCTGCCTGGAATATTCTCTCTCCAAATCTTCTCAGGGCTACCATTCAAGTATTATTCAAATGTCTCCATGGAATTGCCTTCCCCGACCATTTCCAAACAATATCTATCATATATTATTTTCTTCACTAAAGTTCTCACTAGCTATCTAAAGTTATTAATTATGCTGTATTTTATTGTCTCCTGCCACTACAATATAGGATCTTTGGAAACAACACTATGTACTGTTCAAATCGGTATCTCAAGTACTTAAAAACTGTCTGGCATGTAATACATATATTTGCTATTTGATTGCCTTTGGCCCTCTGCTTATATGTCACTTCTTTAAAGTCTTTCGTAGAACACGGATTTTATGATATTATTCTGGGTGTGATTATGAATACTTATCTTTCCCATTAAGTCAGATAAACTAAGATCGCAAGAGGCCAGATCTATAATGCTCACTCATCTCATACTCACTCCAGCCTGAGACACTTCCAGCATAGTCAATGCTCAATTAAAAATTAGGAAAAAGGGTTGGAGAAGAGACACAGGGAGTCAAAAGGGAAGTAAAAAAAGAGAAAAGAATACAGAGATAAGAGCATATTTATAATAGGGGAAAAGTGAGAACAGGAGGAAGATGGTATATTTTTCAAGACATAAAAATTTCTCCTGTATCCTTTTTCTTCTTAATTTCTTCATGATAAACGAATCGTACTGAGCAAAACTATTCATACTGAGCAATTATGAAAATCTTTATCACTTTAGGAACCCTAACTATTTTGTGCATTTTCATGTCTTCAGGTATTGCACTCAGGATTACATACTCAAAATTTGTTTCACCAGAACATAATGAGACTATTTTTCCCATAATCTAATATTTTAAAAATTGACTGAAACACCGTAACTAATATTCAAAAAGTAAATTCATGTTGGATCTTATATATCCAAACAAAAGCTGACAGAAGTCTGCAACTTGAGAAGCAAAATATTTTCCCAGATTATGCTACCACTTTACCAAAATTTAAATATAATGAAATTTCTTTCAACTGCCATTTCTAGTATTATCTATAAAAGCTTAACATTACAAAGTAAGTATCTAAAAAGAAATTTGTTAAAAGTTCTAATACACCCACATAATGTATTATGTAACTACTTAAAGTGGTATTTATAAAAATTTTAATAACCTAGGAAACAATTTACCAAAGAACGTTTAGCTGAAAAAAAGGAAAAATAGAAAACCACACTAATTATCACAATTAAGTTTCCACCCTCAAGATCAAAAAAGATTTGGAAAGCAATGAAACAGGATTTTGAAAGCAAATGAAAAAATAGTAATTGACTCAGCAGACCAAAGACCGCCCCCGCTCCTGCCCACCCCACCACCCTGAATCCTAAGTCAGCTATGAGAAAACAAAGACATACTGATTTTCACGGCAGGCTCCCAAAGGTTCAGAGGAATTGACAACTCTAGCTCCCAGAACACTTGAATCAGTCAAATACAAAGCCTCTAGGCAGGCTACTGGAATGTCTTATCTGAAAAATCAGATTACAAAAAAAAAAAAAGGAAAGCAAAACACTGTACCCTATAGTAAAGTCTACGGTCAGCAAGTTCTAGTCACATGCACAGAACTGCTAATTCCCACTTCTGCGGCCCACTAGCCCATGAGTGAATGGCCTAGGAGCAAAAAACATGTGAGAAAAATCAGAAACCACCAGTTTTACAAACTTCAAAAAATCTACTTGGAGAAAATAGGCTCTACGGGAAAAGAAAACCAAAACAAACTATCCTAAAAATCTTTGAAAGAGCAAAAATAATATATTACTTCATGTGTGAATAAGAACAGGATGCTACAGTTGAACAGTAAAGAAAAATCCTGTTGAATATTAAAATTAAAAGAGCAGAGATGAAGCAAAAGGATATGTGCTTTCAGATTAAGAAGGTACTAATGAATGTTTGGAATAATAGGAGATAACAGACCAACACATTAGGTGACAAAGCTCATGTACTTCTGCAGAGGAAAGTAATTATGCACTTCTGCACATTTGTGAACATATATGTACATTAACTATTTTAAGAGAATGTTATAGTCAAATTTTTGTTGGCACATACATATTAATTTTTCCCACTAGTCACTCCTCTGTTGGCCTCTCACACCAAATTATATAATTATACAATTGTTTTTGCACTCAATGAGTAACTTTGTTTACCTTGGGGTGGGTTGTTTTTTTTTTTTCCCCCTTTTTTAAAAAATGGTTTTAGGCGGGCTCTGGTGGAGTAGCAGTTAGGTCAATTGCCTCTGAAGGAGTACAAGCCACATACCCCTGGGTTCCACTGCTCAGTTATAGGGGAAACAACCAGTGTGAACAACTAAATAAATAAAATAAACAAACAACTAAATAAAAATAAAATCCTTCTTCCTCCTCTCTTCCTGCCTGTCTACCTGCCTTCACTCCTGCCGGTACCGTTCCTTAAAAAAAAAGATTTTATTGATATATATTCACATATCATATGATTAATTTGAAGTACACAATTGAGTGGCTTTTACTATAGTCACAGACTTGTGCAACAGCCACCATCAATTTTAGAATATTTCATTAGTCCAAAAAGAAACCCTGCATCCTAGGCCATCATCCCTCCATTTCCTCATGTACAGAAGCCCTAGGCAACCACTAATCTACTTTTCGTTTCTATAAATTTGAGAGAATTTATTTTTATGCCTATGAAACAACTCCTTTCGTTTCATTAAAAGATAGATATTTCAGCATATAAAAGACTTTAATACTGTCAAAATGTCAATAACTGTGGTATAATAAACATCTAGGGATTCCTTTATACTACTTGTAAGTTTGAAAATCTACATAATAAAGTTCTTGAACAGGTCTATTACAGAAACTGATGTTTCACTTAAATAAGGATGAAAAAAATTTGTAGTAGCTATGAAAAGCATTTATGTTTCTTAAGTCTATTTCTTTGCCCATTCACCAGAATAAGTTCATTTCATTTATTTCAATAGCACAGCAACAGCTCCCTATCTGGTCTCAGATTCCCTTTTCTCACCCTTAAATTCTATAGCTTACACTCCTGCTGGTTCTGCTTTCTAAACACTGTATTTGCTCATGCTATTCTCCTACTCAAGAAGGGTAACAGGCTTCCTATTGTAAAACAAATATCAGCAGTCTAGTTTAAGATTCTTTGCTTATCATGTCCCACTTCTACCATTTCCAGGCTTCTCTCCTACATTATTATCCACGCCAACTCTCCTTTCATGTTATCTGGTTTTGCTCATATTGCTTATTCTGCCCACAATATTCTATACTCCCCTCTTCCCTATAAAAATTCACTCATCTTTCAGTTATCACCTTCCATCTGAATCCTTTTTAGATTCTTCAACTGAGGATAACACTCTCTACTCTGAACTCTCTACTGCATGTTGTTCATACCACCACCACCATCTGTCACAATATACCCATCTACCTGTCACTTCAAGATCATGGGTTGCATGAATATTCTGTACAGTTTCTAGCAAATAACAGGCACACTGCAGCTATTCAGAAATATCAAGAAAATAGGCAATAACTCCTCCAACTCATCTTCCTTATTTCCTTGCTTTCTACAGTTAAACCACATCTTAAAGAGACATCTCTTCTAGTCCTTTCCAAAAGAATTCTTATTCAATAAGGTCAGTTTCTTAAATAACCCTCTTATTCACTTCTCAAAAGTTCCTCTGCCCAAGTCATTTCTTCAATCTGTGTGTTTTTACAATAATCTTTTACTGTCTTCTCCACAATCTCAAGGCTTGGACTACACCAGGGTATGTTTCTCTAACACTGAATTCCACTTTAGACTTTCTAAAGAGAGAGAACATAGAACTAGAAAGGATCAAAATATTTCTAATGTACCAATGTAATGACCAATGCCAAAGTAATCTCTAATCAACTCATTTCTCCAGTTTCTATAGCATTTTGTCTTAAATACACATTTTGGCATTCAATAATAACAAATTTACCTCTACATACTTGGGATACCAACCACATGTTTATAATTATGTTGTACTCTCTAGTGTTGTAGAATAGTAAAAGACAGCTAATACTTTTTGAAAAGAGTAGTAAGTCCCACAGAGTGACAGAAACTTTTCTGAAATTCAGCATAAATCAAATTGAGTCTGAAAATGCCAAACAATCCCATTAGTTGTAGATTTTCAGTAGTATCAATAGAATAGATCCTACAAATGACAGTATGTATCAATAAAAAAAAAAAAGGCCGCAAACATTTAAATACAAACCCTATTCCCAAATCAGTATTTCTAACAGATAACAAACATTTAAGCACATTATCAATGTAAAAAAAAAAAAAAAAAAGAAAGAGTACTTCAAGGACCATAATTCAAATCTTTATTCATTCATAATCAAATAGATCAGAATGGAAAATGACCTCCACTCACATAACCAAAAGACACTTCAAAATAATTTTTCAATAGGCAGCATGTATGTTAAAAAATTCATTCAACAATGGCTACTTTCAACAAGGGACCAACCTCTAATTTTTCTTTTATTCTTTAATTTTAGAAATGACTTCAAAAAAAGACTAAGTATAGAGAATCTGGCAGTTTACAAAGACAATTTTCATTTCTATTAGAAGAAAATAAAAAGCACAAACTATTTCGTCCAGAAAACTTTCCTATCTAATCCTCATAACCATGTATAACAACAGATTTAATACCTAAATAAGTAGAAAACATCACCAAAAAGAACCCACTGATCATTTAAAACAGGAAAGGTATCACTGGGCACTTTTCAAATAATTTACAGCAGAACATGAACTAGATACTTACCCGAAGAAGGATGTAAATTAAATTAAATTCTCTATACAGAACTGTGTCCAACAGAGCAGCTACATCTGCGGATATAGCACACGCATTGCATAAGGCAGTGTTTTGGTGGACAGGGCTGCAGTTCCAAAAGGTGCACAGAAAAGTTCCTGCCCGTAAAACTTCCCTGAGTATATAAACCCAATCTAAGAGCCATACCCAATCTTCATCCCAGTGACATTCAATGCAAGAATAAGGTAAAGGAAAAAGAGTACACAATAAAGTTTCAAGAAAAGCTGGTGGGTTGCTTTGTATTGCAGACATATGAAAACATAACATTATTCTTTCAGTTGGGTCTGTGATCACATGGAGTGGAAAAGCCAGAAGTGAGACTTGAAACCCAAGTGGTAGTATCAACTTGTAAATCCCTCACTAAACTTACTCCTTTTAAGTAGTAATTTAAAAATTCCATAGCTCTATCTTATTCTACTGATGAGTCTCTTAAAGAATGCCTAAGAATACCTAAGTGATAGCTTAGAAAACAAGACATTACATCAATGTTCAGTGCCATAAAGATTAGCATATATATTATTTATCATTCTTAAAAGAAAATTAGGCAAAGTAAGTCTCCCACTCTGCTAGTTTTCTGCATGATCTACAATGAGAGTTTAGTCTGTTGAAATGAACTTTAACAGCCAACTAACATACTATGACTCAAAATTACAACATATAGCAAAAAGTTTTACTTGAAATGTTAGTATAATAGGCTATAAATTGACATGCTTGCGAAAGTGAAGATAAAACAACAATCAGGAAATTTGTAAGTCACCAGGAAGCTAAAGGTTTGGAAAAAAGGAGGTATTTCCACTTTAATCTCATCCCTTGAGTAGTGATATGGGAGCAGACTCCAGAACAAAAAATGAGAGCAACCAAGGATAATTTACTAAAATTCACCTTAAAAAGATTGAATCTGCCATCTTGGATCTCTGCACCTGGTGTAACTTCCATAGTACAGTCTTCGGCCTAAGTTAAATAACATATTCCCCATTAAGATACCATGTAATTTTTAATTGATAGGCCATATAAAGACAAACTAGCTGTGGCCAATCTGTGACTTGAAACTAAGAACATCAGATAATCATTAATACAAACTCTGAAAGGGAAGGAAGGGAAAAAAACAAATATGGTAAAGAGAATGGAATTTTTAAACTATCATATATCATTTAACCACCTTTATAGGGAAAGAGTAATTTATTTGGGGAGTAAATGTGGGACAGGAGCAAAGGCAGGGGATATTTTGGAATATTTACTAATTACCGTAATTTTATTTGTAGTAGAGGTAACTGGTATAACTTCAAGTCCCATTCGTATCCTCTTTTGTTTTTCACAGTAAGCTTTCCAGGTATCTTCATTAAACCCATAATTAAAATAATCAGAAAGGTCAGCACCTAAAAATAAAACACACTTTAGTGTACAAGTATTTCACATGTATTTTTACGCAGGATATAAATTATAATGAACTGGACTAATACAGAGCTCTATTAGTCTTAAACACACTTGTAATTTTGCTAGTTCGGCCTCCAATGATGCAAGAGAACTCATAAAAATATTTTATCCAAATTATTTCCTTTAGAAATGGCATAATAACAAAACAACATGCAAGTCTACTTTTATATAAAGTTAAACCACCAGTAAAGACTTAATAATACATGTTATTATTACTCATCACATGCTTAAGACAACTAAAATGACATTTAAAAAATAACATTCTAAACTCATGCTGAAAAAACACTCTCAAGATGCTGATACTACTTTTTTTTTTTTAAATCCACAAAATCTTACCAGGTTTACGCCATGGTTTATCTTCAAAAGAATCCAAATCTACCTCTAAAAGAGGAACTCCATTAATGCTTCCAGGTGCATCAAGGTCTACTCCTTTGACTTTTGTTCCTATTTATAAATTACAAAGTGGTTAAGAGGCTACATTAGCAAGAAGCTGAGAGATACCATAAACAAACAGAATACAGTGAAACCTAGTGTTACTATTAATAGCACTAAATTAATGTTCCAAAGTAATAGAGTAATGTTCACCATAAATAAAAGTAGGTGAGGACAAACTTTTATCATGTATTTTAAGATCAACTGGATAAAGATTAAGTACTTGTTACTTATAAGGGATGCCTGTACCAACAGAAAGTTGCTAACTTCCACATTTGAAATCATTATTTTTGTACACTGTGTGAACTAAAATTATACCATTAAAGGGCTATAAAACAAACAAAACATCCATGAGACAGGAATTAGTCTACGATGTTTATTCCTTAGCCCTTTACAAAAAAATATGCCTACCTCTGTAATACATGGTCAAAAATTACTCTTTGTAATTTAGTTCTAACAGTGAATGCAATCTATTCTGACCTATACAGCTATATGCCTTATTTTCCTACTGATGTAGTAAGTAGCCGCATATACAAATTTTACCTGTTGTTCCATAAACCCGTCCCCCTGTCTTGATGTTAAGATTTACAGGTGCTGTTCCATAACTCCTAAAAACAAAATAATAAAAATTACTCTGAAAAATTTAAGGAAAAACAGTAACAATCAATATGCATATATGAATTATACATCTACATAGTAACTAGAAAAACTAATCTTAACTCACACATTTTAGAAAATATTTTAAACTAATTTTAAGTCTCTCTTGCTCAATGAAAGGTAAAAAACCACTAGTTTTTAAGTCTAACTTGTTCTCCATCTCAAAATCCTATTTGCCATTAATTCAGTATGTGACTATAATAAACTTAGAAGAAATTCAGTTGTCAAATAATAATATATACACCTTGTCTTCCTTTCTTATCTCCTAGTTAATTCAACAAATAGTAATCCTGCAAGAATTTAATTCAGTTCCCAAATCCAAAGAAATTTTTTGCCCTTCCTGCACTTGATTACTGAAAAAATCCTATTTCAAATATCCAGAGTACTTTTGTCCATAAAATATATTTACTTATACAAACTTAAAAAAAATTAAATCTATGATGAAAGCAGAAATATTTGGTGATGATAGGTGGTTAATGATCAAACATTCTAAGATACTAAAATAATGGTATAAAGCTCCACCACTATAAACACAAAGTATAAAGTAGCCTGCATTAAACTAGTTTTGTCAAGCAGTAGTATTATTATCAACTTGAAAAATTTAATCTTTTTCTAAGTCATTTGTTTAATAAATGCTTGCGCACCAACAAAATGAAAGAGATAGTATCAGGCTAAGAGAGAGAATGAGTTGGGTGTTTCCTGCCCCATGACACTCACATTTCAACAATCTAAATTCATCACAGCAAAAGCACTTTGGTATATAAAAAGTTCTAGCTATTTGAAACAATCTAATGTACAAAAATCAAGGGCTATCTCTCAACGGTCCTCATAAAAAGGGATAAAGGATAAAACAATAATATTTATAAAGGTTTAGCCCTAAGTGTTCAATAAACTTCTTTTTCATCCAGCTACTTTCCCTTCCCCATTCCGCATTTTAAAAGGTAACTTTTCTTTTTCAAAACCACCAAGTCGGCATGCTTTATGTAGAAAAACTTGTCCATTGGAAAATTTTGCACTTAAGAAAATCTGATACTTATGCAATGATTTCACTGAGTTCTCAGGTTTCTCTAAGGGGTAGATCCTATATACTTGAGTGTCTAAAGAACTTCAAAATGAATACATCAAAAATACTTATTTTTATCCTATTCCTCCCACATTACCCATATACAGTAATATACTGTTACATACTCAACTAACTATGCTAGAAACCTCTAAGTCACTGAGTTTTCTCTTTCCAATCACAACTAACCAGTTGCCCATTTGGTTTACTTTTCAAGTTTAACTTATTTTCCCACTTATCTTATACGTCTTTCTTCAGCTGTGTGAATGATCTTTAGTGGACACAATATTTCAAATCTAGTTTCTGTCTAGTCTGTCTAAACTACTACTCTAGAGTTATCTTTTCAAATAACCTGATCTCCAGATAAATCTTTAGGGTTCCACAATGACACTGCGAAAATGTCGTAAGTGCCTACATTCAGTAGTTTAAACCACCCTTTCTAATTTACCTTTCCTCCAGCCAAGCGGTTCCTCCAAGCCGTGCTTCCGGCTACACACTGCAGTTTCCTGTCAGTGTCAGTCCTCTTCCTTTCTTCTCAAGAATTACTCAAACTAGTTCAAATCTTACCTTATCTAGGATCTTCGCTTCAAAACCTACAGGTTTTTAGCAACTCCCCTATAAAAGTTTTCAAAACCCTTCATCATGTTTCTATTCTGGCATTTACACAGCACCGAAGATTGCTCACGTGTTTGTCTGGTAAGGACTTTATTATTTTTTATATTCCCATAATCATTTCCTTTAGCTTCTTTTAACATTTGAAATTTTCAATAATCAAATTTTGGAGATAATACCTTCAGAGTCAACTGAGATTTGATTTTTTTTTTCATTTTTTTTATTGTAGTAACTTATTCTACACATTAAAATAAACTCATACGTATGGGTACCCCATTCCTCAGATATGTCAACACGTCCTGCCTTCCATCAAATTATCAATTGTTCAACTATGTTTTTAACAAGCAGTTTATTTAAATATCCACTGAATATTTACTGTATGTCAGGCAATGTGAGCACTAAGAAATTTTATAAGCCATGGTTTCTACTCTTAAGAAATTTAGAGTATAAAGGTGATAAACATACAAACATAATTATAACTCATAAAACTGAAAATTATTATAAAAATAAAGTTCAGGTAAAGTACTAAGGAATTCTATTATGCATTTAATATTTCTATGCAATTCATACCAAAAAGTGGATTTATTAATCAAATATATTTACTTGTTACAAACCTGCAAATTTCATATACTTTCTTAATAAGCAATGATTATAGTGTTGCATTAAAGTGTTCCTTTTGTAAAATGCAGATGGTAAAAGTCTATTAGCATAAAGTTCTACTCACATTATACTATAAACCCAACACCAACTATTTAAGTGGGGATGAGGAGCACATCAAGAATTAATGCATCCCTTGGTGCACCCCTGTGGTTTAGCAGCTAAGGTACAGGTCCTGTAAAGCTTAAGCACCCAGAGTTAAGACCTAGAGCCAGGAAAGGGGGAAAAAAACTTATGAATCCCTAACAATTAATTTAGTCTCTTCTTGACTCTGCTCCCTAAAGAGATGCAAGGTTTTGAAACTACACGGGCAGTCATTATTATAAATTAAAATTGACTATCAAAATAATTATCTTTAAGTTTCCAGAAATAACTTTTGAAAAAAAGAACCCTACTAAAGAAATAAGATATTCAAAAGTATCTATGGATAATTCCAGGAAGGCTGGATTTCAGGAAGGCTACTTAATGAACTTTGGCATAATAGAAGCTTACTGTGCTCCCAATACACAAGGACTTCATTACATATCCAATTTGAAAAACAAAATATAATTGACTTATTCTACCACTGTAACACAACTACAATCTGTGCTTTAATATATTTGCTTCCACTCTGTCTATAAAATTATTTATATCCTCAACGAGTAAATGAGTCTACATTGATCTTTATAGGATAATTAATGACATGAAGAGCAAAAAGAAACACTTTTGATTTTTACTGGACAAAAAAAATTAAAAATCTAAACTCAAATATGAATACATAATAAAACGGAAGAACAATACAAATGCAAACTGCAATTTAAGGCTTTCAAATTCTAACTGACGAATTTGTAGTACTTAATTCACTTAGAAAACCTAAGTACAGGAATCAAAAAATCCTTCTTCCAGGAAACTTTACCTAATTAACTTGATATTTAAAAAAGGTATTTAATAAACTTGATATTAAAAAAATGATGACATTCTTTGTAATTGAGATACAAATATAACACTACTTGTTTGAGGTGTGTAATAAATTCCAAAATGAACACCACAAATAATTTTAGCTACTGTCCATCACCAAACATAATTAAAGTCATTTTCTTATGAGAGCTTTTTAAGATCTAACTCTCAGAAACAACTGGTGAAATTTTAACAGCGCTCATTCACACAGTAAGACAGGAAATTGTAAAAACAACAGAATCAATCACTAATGGTTTGATATGGATGTGACTTTTGCTACAAGGCGCGCAGTATCACTTAAAAATAACTTACCCATACTGTGGTGCTCCCGTTTTAATGTCTCCTATAGTGACATGAACATCATCCTCATCATCATCACTGTCACTGTCACTATCATCTTCAGTCTCAGTTACTTTCTATTCCAACATAAACAATTACAAAACAAATTCAATAATCCCTCTCATATATAATACTAGCAACTGAAAAATTCAAGCTGAATTTTAAAGAAAGTTGCAATGGCAAAAAAGCACTGCTATCTACTTCAACTCATGATTCATGTTTTACATGGTAAAAAATGTGAAATACAATATTTTGCAACATCACTTTTTATAACTATTATCGCACTTTTTAATTTTTTTTACTATTTCTAACTAAGCAAAAAGGATATAATGCAAGTACTAAGATGTCTAAAAGATAAAATTACAAAAAATACATATTTGAAGAATTCTTGACAAAATATGACAGGATAACATGAAAACAACTGTAATAGTGTCATGTTAAAAAAGTACCAAATAAAGAAAGAGCTCACTTATTCCTGGCATTAACACCTAGATAAGGTCCCAGTGCAAATGGTTGAGGGAACACTTTTTCTGAATAAAAGGAGGGCCATTTAGAAAGGTTTTTTGTCTCTATAGAGCTATTTCATGCCATTTTATGCCACATAATATTAGAAAAAGGAGATCACCTAGGCAAAATACTTTTTTGGGTGCAAATTCAAACCTGCAGAATGACAATTTCCTTTATATCAGTTAAGAAGGTTTAAAAAAAAATAGGACTCATGATAAGTGCATCCCCAAAAACATCACTTTTAACACTTTAACGTCAGAGAATATCACTAAAATAAAAAAGTATTTGCTCAAAAAATATGACAATCAAATGTAGATTATGGGATTCAATTGAAAGCAATAAATATCAAGCCTCTGCAAATGCCATTTCATCTGAATCTCGTCCCACTATTTCTTGTCTAGATATACATCAGATGAGGTAAAAGATACATGAGAGCCAAATCATGCAGGATACTGACATGTTAAATTCTGACTTTCTTCCTAATCTATTTGTAAAGATTTAAAAAAGGAAGGTAACTATAATACAAAGCTTTATGTTACCGGTTTAGGTACGCCGTTTTCAGCAGTTTCATCTTCAATTCCAGATGGAGGATTAGCACTACAAATGAAAATAGTACACATGTCTGATATTACTTTTCATAAGTATAAAGTAAAAACTAACCACTCTACTTTGCTTAATGCCTTGAATCAAACAAGTATTCAACATTGGAAAAGAATAAAATTGTCTTCACAATTTTTCAATGATGTCAGATTTGCAATCTGAATGCAGAGTACAGAGGGTTTTCTTACATTTTTAAAATACACCTCATATTTAAATGAGTTTTACTTATCCTAAATATTTACTGAACATCCACTGAGAGCCAGGTACTACAACTACCAACGGCTTGTAACAATTTCCTCTTGCCTGTTGCATGATCACATTAATTTATCCAGTACTCAATTAAGACACATGCCTCTTAAGGTTTTCTGTTTAATCGGTCTGAATGGACCTATGTTCTTTGCTGTATAAAAAATAATTTTAAGATTAAAAAATCAACTTCATAAAAGACTGCCTTCCCCTTTGATAAATTAGTAAGGAATTACAGAACAAATTTTGATTACTTCTTGTAAGGCCAGTAAGTACCTGAATTTGTCATGGTAAAGACTGATATATTGCAATAAAGCATTCTTAACTCCCATGAGACTCAAGTATAAAGCCAATAACCACCAAATAAAACTTCTATTTTAGTGTAACTGGTTTCTTATACTTTTAACAGTTTTAACATTAACAGTGGAAATTAACCATTAACTTCATTTTATAGATAAGGAAACAAGTAAAAAGCAATTAATACACATTTAGTAAAATTGTTAAGAAAAGTCTAGGTGTCAATATAGGTCAGAGTTTTTTTCATTAGGTTGTTGTTCATCTCTTCTAAACTTCACTTTGTCAAGCAATTTCTACATAAGTCAACTTAATTCCTATTGTTATTTTATGATCTCCAAATAAAGCAAAACAGGCAAAAATTTAAAAAATTCTACTAGATTTTCACTGTTCTACCACTTGACCCAAGAAAACAAAAATGCAGTTATAATTCGTCTACTTCCTGCTTCAATAAATTGGGTAGCAACAAGTTCAGCTGGCTTTTTACACCACAAAACAATGTTTGAGCAAAAGATAAGCTAAGACAGAATTGGAGACAGTGTAAAGCAATGGTTAAGAAGCTGGAGTAGATTCTAACTGGGAACTCCACTCAGGGAACCAAGTTGGATACTAGAACATAGGTTTAGCAGACCTGTGTTCCCTAACACTTTATTTTTTTAAGGAAAAGTACAGGCAGGAATGAAGGTGAGCAGACAGACTGGGAGAGAGAGGAAGAAGAACTTTATTTCCATTTAGCTGCTCACACTGGTTGTCTCGTCCACCCCCACCCCACTATCCCCACATCCAGGACTTGGATCCAGGGTTAAGCGGCCTGCGCCCGTTTGAGGCAACTGAACTAACCCTAGCACTCCACCATGGTGCACCCCTAACACTTTTTTTAAAGAAGCATTTATTTTTATTTAGTTGTTGATCTTGTCTGTACACCCCTCCCTCTGCTCCGGATTTGATCCTGGGTCTGCAGGAAGTATATGGACCTAACTGCTACTCCACCACAGCACGCCCTTTATTCTGTTACTATTAAAATGCTAGAAACACGATAAAATTTTAAGTTTTTCAAGAAAAATGTTAAGGGTAAACTTTTCCCCAGAATTAAATAAACCTAAAGGTTCCTAAAGTTTTAATAAGGAATATAAAGAAATGTTGACAGATGCTTCGGGAAGGCAGCAGGTTTCTCTACAGCAATTAAAAAAAAAAAAAAAGTCAAGTTTAATATGCCAGATACACAAGTTAAATTAGTGAAGCACGTTTTGCTTAGGTGCTGCACAGTAAAAAGATTTCCTGATATGATCAGTGAGCAGTGTTAAAACTGAGCTTTGGTCTGGTCAGTGGGTGGGAATATGGCAGGGAAAGGCAGAGAGGTGGACAGCCATGGTCAGAGGGGTCCCTCGGCCATTCAGGGGCACGGGCTCCGAGACAGCCGTCTTTCTGAGCCAACATCCAGGCAACACAAACTGAGCGGATTGTTGCAAACTCCTCTGCAGCTGCCCCACATAACTGCCCCCCTTCAACACAATCTACCAGACACATGGAAGCGCTTTCCTGCCTGGCCCAACCACAGTTCCAAATTATAAAAGCAACAAAAACATTCAAATGGTTACATATGAAATACTGTCCTGCATCTTTGTCTCAAAGACAGAAGCTGCCCTCTTCCCCCAGCCCCACTATGCATGCACTATTAAAAAATGTCTTATCAATCAGTAAATAAACTTCAAGAACTGGAGTCAAGAAGCAATATTAATAAAATTAATAGAATGGAGATTATCTTATAATACATGTTTGATTGTGAATCTACAGCCGGCAATCATTTAACTTACTGACCAGTTGAAAAATAGGGTTGGAAGTAATATTTAATTATTTTCATAATTATAAAGTCTAATAATCTCAATTTTGTGGTTAAGAGTAGGGTTAGGAACTGGGTGGATCAATAATTCCCAAAATAAATAATAAAATTTCAGATGATATAAAAATCACTGAAATGTATCTTCTAATAGAGGGGATATTTTGGGATATAGAGGAATAATTTCAGCAATCCATAACTTATTTCTATTTCCACTTCTTGTCCTGGTGGAGTAGCGGTTAAGTAAATTGCCTTTGAAGGCGTGCTGACCACATACCCCTGGGTTTGAGTCCTGAGCCCAGGGCTGGGGGGAGCAACTAGTGTGAACAACTAAATAAAAAATAAAATGCTTCTTCCGCACCCCACCCCCAACACCTCTCTCTCTCTCTCTCTCTCTCTCTCTCAAAAAAAAAAAAAAAAGGCTTTACTGAGGTCTAATTCACACACAAAATTCATCCAATTGAAATGCTTAACCGAGCAGTTTTCAGTATGTTTACAAAGCAGTGCAAACATTGCAATTCTACACTCCAAACAGAAAGTGTGTACATCAGTCCCCAGCCCCGCCGGCCCCACCCCCGGGCCCAGAAACCACTACATCTGACCTAGGATTTACCCATTCAGAACATTTCATCAAAACAGAATCATACATACAAATGTTGTCCTTTCTAACAGGTTTCTTCATGTTCAAAGGGTTCAGTCATAGACTATACATCAAGAGTACTTCATTTCTTCTTACTGTCTGACTATACCACATTTTATCTATAGTCATATGATAGACACTTGGGTTTTTATTTTTTTAGCTATTATGAATAATGCTCTAAAATTCATTTATGAGTTTGAGTTGTTTTTTATTGAAGGAAAAGTGCATCACAATATTATAGGTGTACATGAGGTGCACATAATCATGTATCAGCTCTACACGGTAAGTTCACCACCAACAGTCCAGTTCTATCCTTCACCATATGACCCCTTTTACCCGATTTTCCCAGCCCTCTTTCTTCTGGTAACCTCTCATTTCAATCTATAGGTTTGAAGTCTAATTCTGTTGGCTTTGGTTCATTTGTCTGTTTGGTTTCTCTACACGTATGAGTGAAGTCAAACAAATAAGCTTTTGTGTGTATTTATGTTTTCATTTTTCTGTGAACCTCCTGGATCATATGGTAATTGTTTTGCCTTTTGAAGAACTAGTAAACTGTTTTCCAAAGTAGCTATACCATTTTATAATCTCACTATCAGTGTACGAGGGTTACAATTTCTCCATATCCTCACCAGACTTTTAACCTCTAGACTGAAATGAGAGGTTACCAGAAGAAAGGTGGGGTGAGAAAATCGGGTAAAAGGGGTTAATCATATGGTGAAAGATAGAACTAGACTGATGTGAACTCAATAAGTGGATGCTGATACATGATTATGTTCACCGGCAATATCCTCACCTATTTTTAATGTCTCTTTGACAACAGCCATCCAACGGGATGTGAGTGGTATTTCTTCCACTTTTTAAACCTAAATATTGCTTAAGAAAAGCTCTTTTCTTAACCACTCCTCCTGCATTATAGGACCCTAAGATACCTGGTCAGAAGAAAGTCACCATATCCATGTACCAACATGTATGAGTTATTCTGAAATTCAGAGTTCGTTTCTCGCTCTCTGAATAGATTCTATAAATAATATTCATACCTTTTCAGTAATCTAACAAAGGGGATTAACCTTACAATAAATTAACTCCACTTTGAGCTTATATATAAATACACATCTAAATTAAAAAGTATATTATACCATCAAAAAAAGTAATAAACTGCTAATGTAGTTATTGAAGGTTTATTTTCTAAAAAGTTAAAACCTTTTTCTCAGCTGTCTAATGATTAGACTGTATATTCTATTATTTAGCTAGTAAAGTGTAAAAAGTTACTAACAGTAAAGTATTCAAATTTTAACTTCAAAAACTTTGTCCCCACAGCTATTAGTAAATACAAAGAATTGGGAAAAAATTAGGTCCTGAAATAGGAAAAAGTCTGAAGATTTCAGTGTATTCCAACCTTTAGTCAAAACACAGTAAACAAGCCAATGATTATAATAACTGATAATGTGTTGCATACTCTTATCATATAATCTTACAGTCAACAAGAAATTTCACTAACCTGGCATTTTCTTCTTCTGGCCTTTCAACTTCATTTTCATCTACCAAAAAAAATACATACATAAATAAATAAAATTAACAAACCACTCTTAAAAAAACCAGTATTATGAAAATCTGAAGTGATCATCACAAGCACTAACCTAGGTCCTTTGCCATATCACTGTGCACATGCACGTCCCATGGGCCTATAAGCACATCCAAAGTTAGATCACCTTATAATGATTTAACAAGATATGTCTTTTATTAAAGAAAAAAAAAACTTTACTTGTATAAAAATATGCATAACTTAAGAGGTACTAAAGAATTCTAGATTATGATAAAAGAAATCCTATGCATTTACATTTCAAAGAATACTAATGCTAAATCTTGCCAAAGAAAATTTATCTTACAAGTTTATCAAAATCAAAGTTTGTCAAAGTCACATCTTTAAGGAACTACAGGGTGCCTCACAGTGCACTTTTACTATACTATTTTAAAGACAAACAAGGATATACATTTTAGGCAAGGAACAAATATTAACTTTAAAATTCGGTGTAAGAAACAAGGGGCTATAAAAGTTAAAAACCAGATGTCAAGTTAAGCCCCCTTTGATAGGGATGTATAAAATGTATTAAATTTATTTTGAGAAAAATATGTGAGATGGTATTGAAAACTCTCAAGCCGAAGGGGCACGAGGGAGGTTTCCTCTAGGCCCTTAACCCAGGTCTCGTAAAAGAAAAGCAGTCTCTTAAAGAAAAAGTTCACCTTAATACAGGAGACATTCGGGGTTTTCTTTATGGGCCATAATGAATTCCATCTCTCTGTCTCTCTCTGTCTCTCAACCATTTCTAAAGCACGACTTTGGACAAGGAGGTACCCTTGCAGGTGCATTCCATACAAACTGACCATCAAGAAACAAGACATTAGTTTTACAGCATCAACTTTATTTAGCTATTATTACAAAATGTCTGTTTCTGAAAGGGACAGGAGGGTATTCTACGGCCAAGAGGCAAGAAGAGAGACCAAACACACCTTAGAATCCATAGAAAAAACAAGAGTAAAGGGAGCGCGGAGGCCCAGCGGTCCAGAAGCCCCCACCCGGAGGAGGGCGAAGTGGGGACACGGCCTCGCGCCCTGTTCCAGCCGGACCCCGACACCACGGGGTGGGAGCGCGGAGGGGGCTTGAGTCGGGAGCCGGGGGGCGGAGGGCGCGCACGCCGCATTCGGCCTAAGTCTGGCCAGACCGGCTCCCCACGGGAGGCCCCAGGCGGCGGCGTGTGGAGCACGGGACGCTGGCGGGGAAGAGAGGCCTAAGAGAAGCCGGGAGAGAGAGAAGAGACAGGAAGTTCCGTACCGCCATAGAGCCACTCTTCCTCCTCATCCCCTCCGGTCCCGCCGCTCAGCTCCGACACTAGGCGCTCGACCTCGCCGGCCGACATGGCCGCTCTGAGCACAACTTAAAGGTGGCGATCAACAGCCCCTTCCACCCCTTCCCCAGACTCTCTACCCGAGGGCACGAGAGTGGGGTAAGCCCACGGACGAGCAAACGAAGAAAGCTCGAGACGCAAGATCAGGAGAAAGCGATCGCGGCGGCGGAGGCGGCAAAGACGACTCCAGCGCCAGTTCGCCCGCGCACGCGCAGCAGCATCCTTAGCGGCAAGGCGTCTCTAGGTGGCTTCGCTTCCGCGGCGGCGGCCACCTGGGCCTAGTTGCGCCTGCGCACCATCGTTGACCCCGCCCCCATGGAATCCGGCTGAGCCTTTTTAGCTTGGCTGTCTTTGAGAGCGTCCCGCGTGGGATAGGATTCCCCTCCCCCCAACTTTCCCTTTAATAAACCATATTGTTTTTGCTGTGGAGAACTCCATTGTTCCCTTTTACCCTTGAAGATTTCTCATAGGTACTTTTCTGCTTACCCCCGAGTATTTCAGTCTTCCCAAAGACTTTGTTTCATTCGTTGCATGTTATCGGAGGCTGAATACAAAATAGTTACTTATCAGTCCTCTGTTTCTCATTAGAGAACAAATCATAAATCTTGGCCGCTTTCTTGAAAATTAAATTTAAACAATAAGCAAAAGCAAAACTAATAGTTATGTATTCTTCCTGTTAAAATAAAGCATTACGGTTAAGGACAAAGATCACACACACACACACACCCATCCACTATTCTGTTTTCCAGACTTAGGCCTTGTTTTGTTTAAGTGGCATCCTTTCGCAATTTTCTGTTCAGTTCATATGTATCATTTTAGTATGGCACGAGAACCTGAGGTTAAGAAGTCTTAAGGTACAGTACTATATATATATCACTTTGCTGGTTGCTTTTTTCTGTTACTTTTTTTTTTTTTAACTCAATAGTGTCTTGGAGATCATTTCGATATTAGTATATATCAAACTCGGTCCATTTTTAAGTGTTTTATAAAACTCCATGGCAGGGCTATCACAAAGTGAATATGGCTATATCTCTCTATTGATATATATCTAGATTGCTTTCAACTTTTATTTAAATAGCAGCAAAAAAGCTACAGTGAAGATCCTCCTAAATGATAGCTTGCAGATTTATACAATTGTTTCTACAAGATAGGTCATAAAGTATGTGCAATTTTAATTTCAGTAGATAATGCCAAATTTTGAAGCTGCCATTGAAAACATCTTTCAAAGAGATGACATATGATGGGTCAAAATTGGTGTGGTAGTTCTTACAGAATGACTAAATGCCTGACTTCAGCTAATCAGTTTCTCTATGCTTCTGTTTTCTCATCTATAAAATGGGAATGCTGAATTTGATGATCTCAGAGTCCATTTCAGTACTAAAATTTTCAAACAGAACACTCACTTCTCAACAGAAAAATATCCTTTTAAGTTTTTAAAATCTATCGAAGAGTTTACTTGCTGTCTAATCAATATTGCTCTTTCATTTATTTATTTAACAATAACCGAATATTTGCTGTTTAAGAACTTGGAAAATAAAGGTACGAGTCAAATTTAGTCCCTATCTTTAAAGAACCTTCCATTTTTTAAGTAAGATAAATAGTAAAAAATAACTCTCCTACAAGGGGAAAAGTGGATATGCTCTAACAGCAGTACAAAACAGTACTTACATTCCACTTATATTCCAATAACACACCATCTTATTTTATATAAACAAACTGGGTAGTTTTAATTCTCCTTTGAATACTCATCTATCTGCTAGCCCCAGTCTCACTTTTCTGTTTAGAATAAGGAGCCCTTTCATCCTTCTAAACAATGTTGAGAAGTAATTCACATTGTGAAATCTTTTCTAAATTTCTTTTGATCTCCTCCCATTCTCCTTATTTATTAAAAATATATTTATGGAAGATCTACTAAGTGTCAGAAACTCTTCTAGAATGCATATATTTAACAGTCAATGAGACAAATCCTTAATCTATAACATGTCAAGTGGTGATAAGGATGATCAAGAAGAGTAAGCAGGAGAGGGGTAGCCAGAGTAGAGTGGTGAAGAAGGATAGAATATAATTTTATGTCAAATCATCATGAAAGCCATTGTGATGAGATGATAAGACTCGAAATCTGAATGGACAAAAACTCTGTGAGTTTTTGGGTAAGGCCCTATCCTACAGAGAGACTAGGATGTGTAAAGGCCCTGAGGCAGAAGCATATATAGTACAATCAAGGAAGCCCAAATGCAGGTGGAGTGAAGTGAATGAGGGAAGGCTACAGATAAGGTCAGGGTTATTGGAGCATGGGTCATACAGGCCTATTCCTTCTAAACCCTGTGCTGCTTCTCTGATATTTGTCTATCACTTCCATATAGTAATATTTGACTACATATCTGATTTCCTAAGACTTCTTACTACCCATTAAATGAGGTACCTCCTTATCTGTTACTCTCAGATCTGGTATGTTGCCTGGCACTTAGTAGATCTTGACCTTTACTGACTGCCCAGAACGAAGGTTTTACATTCTGCTTGGGACTATGATACAGCAGTCACTTCTAGTGATTTATCTACCCTTTTATTTATCATTCCACAAGTTTGATCAGCTTACATAGTTTCGTGGGAGAACTAATTATCTTTCGCAAAGGAACCTCTTTCTCATTTCAGCTGCCTGAAATGAGCTTGTTTTTCAAGGAATTACTTAAACTGAAGTGAAAAATTAATGAATAAAAATTGCTGCATCAGAATCACCTCCAAGGTGGTGGTAGCATTTTAGCTAAGCTTTGAAAATGAAGATTTCCATAAACAGAGAAGCTCATAAACCACTAATAACCACATCTTAAAGGGTTTCTTACTTCCTTGATTCCAAACTGCATAGCCTGCCTTGGCTGACTTCCTTATTAAAGATGTCTGTTTCTCTCCCCATTAGGGGAGCCTATAAAAATAGGTAGCTATAAAATTATGACCCTATCAAACTACAGTACTCCATGTCTTCTGATTATATTTGTCTTTCATTTTACTGGGTGTGTGTGGTCTGGTGGTTATTTGCAAAAAATGAAAGCAACAGTTTTAATGTTTCTTTTTCTGGGAAATACTGAAAGGGAATGCTTATTAGATGATGATTACAATTATGAAAAGAGAACATTAAATGAAAGTGCCTTGCTCAGTATCTAGTAGAGAGCAAGTCCTCATTTGGCATTTAGGTCCCACTGCTGTTTACTGCCAACATTAGTTACATTGCTTAAATCTCAATATCCCTCACTTTCATGATCAGTTAGTTGATATATTAAAATAATACTTAATACTCACCTCTTGAAAGGATAACAAGACTAAAGTGAGGTTTCGAATGTCAAAGCTTTTGCAGCTTAGAGGAAGTGGCTAGTAGGTTATGGCTTATATCAGTTGAATAGCTTGAATAACTGCATAATTTCTGAGATTTCCTTCCTTTCTAAATCTTCAATAAGAAAATAACTTCAATTTTCATCTTCCTCTGCATGCTGACAAATTTTAACACCAAATTTTATATTGCCAATTGTTTCCGAAAAGTGTATTATTTCCTATTCATACTTGTACACTTATGTATAGTGCATACTTTAAGGATGAGAATAAAATATTTTTATTTCCATATTCCCCAGATCCTCTTTTTTGCCGTTACTAGAAGGGAGAGGCTATGTGTCAGTTAACACAATTTTAAAGACATTTTTTATTGAGATAATTTTGGTTTATAACACTATAAGTTGTCAATCACCATAATCTGTTTTATAATGTCAAGCACGTAGAAAGTGTTTAGTAAATATTTAAGTGTTGATTATACATATAGACAACTTAGAAAAGTGCCAAGGAAAATATGCTTGCTTTTATGAGGAATAAGAAATATTTTCTTTTTAAGTAGAGAAATACAAATAACATTTAAGTAAGACAAATCTGATTATCTTAAGCATGCAATTTTAACAGGAATTCATCTGACTATGACATACCTTCTAAGAGCAGAGATGATTTTTTTTTTTTTACTGGATTCTTTTCTGTTTCCTATTTACCCTATCATTTATTTCTTGTCTACAAGGCCATTTCGGCCCCATCGCTTTAAACAGCATATATGTTGTGTGTGTGTGTGTGTGTGTGTGTGTGTGTGTGTGTGTGTATACACGCACTGGTGGGAACCAATGACTCCCAATATCTATGTGCAAGCTTGACTTCCCCTTAAGTTCACCTTTAACTGAGGGACCTCCACATCTCCTCATTCTTAATCACTTTTGGCCAGATCTTTCAGGGCCATTCCCTATGTACTTGATGCTTATTCCATTTCAGTTTCTTCAGGTCTGAATTCCAAATTTGCACATATATATATGTATATGTACTTGATTCTATTTTTTATCTACCTATCTATTTCTATGTCTATTTATAGATAGCCTCTATCTATTTATAGACATAGATATAGATAGTCAATGTTCTTAATACTTTAGTATAAGGATTTCTCCACCTGATCACTGAAACTGAAATATAACTTCCCTCCAGGACAGCACTTATTTTTCTGTATAAGGGAATCTACTGGACGCCTACCATTATCCTTCACGCCATTATACTATGGATCTGGAGATAGTATTGTCATTTCCCTGGCTCTGTGGGTCACTACCAGACTGCTGTAGTTTCATTTTCCTGTGACAATCCTCTTTCTTGCCAGTTCATACCATCTTCATTTACCTCTCTACACGCA
Organism: Solenodon paradoxus; assembly: GCA_004363575.1. Taxonomy (NCBI): domain Eukaryota; kingdom Metazoa; phylum Chordata; class Mammalia; order Eulipotyphla; family Solenodontidae; genus Solenodon; species Solenodon paradoxus. The sequence goes on along the minus strand of RJWH01005217.1, from coordinate 24,041 downwards.
ATCCGTTCCCCTCATGCACAGACTATGTTGGAGTCTGGTCCACAGCCATCGTTTCCTTTACCACTTGCATCATAATAGTGACTTGCACATCCTGTTTGTCTCATGTTTTTTGACCTCTGGGAATCGAACTCTTTGACAAACTATTCACTTCATTTCAGCAGTTGGCATTCAGGGGGCACATTCCTAGATCTTATTATAGCTTAGAACTGCTCTTTCCTTTAATTTTTGAAGCCAAACTACTTCCTTTGAGCTTAATTTCATAATCTCCCAATTTTTTCACTTTCCCACTCCCCTGTCACCTTCTTTCCACTAATGTTATAGAGATGGTTCCTAGAAGCTGGGTTTTTCTCACTCAATGTAGTGCCTCATCCTCTGCTCCTGTACCATATGCATCTAGAATAAACTTAACTACCTGTCTTATCTTTGCCTCTGTCCTCTTGCTGGTGCTGATGAAAGAAACACGCAGTTGGGTAGGTGACGCCATTAAAGTGATAGACACTAGTATCTACTTATTCCATAGCACCTCTTGACAAAACCTTTTGAGTGTCTGGGACATACCTTTCTATCATTCTTTTCAGTGGCTACCCCTGGTTATCACTTTTCCTTAAGCTAACTCTTCAAAACACTATCTCTACATCTCGCCTTATTCACAAAGTCAACAATGGCTATTAGAGGTAGTTTCTTTATTTTTCCATCTTCATACCTACAATCTTTTATCAGTATCCTGTCAATTTGTTCTCTTTTACTTTTCCTGCTGCAGGATAATTCCTTCTGTGCCCTTAGTCAGAACAGTCACTTAATTTTCCTACTCTGTTTTGTTCCTTTCCCCGTGACTTCACTCACGGGCTTCAACTTCTGCTGATCCAGAAATATTGCTTGGATTGCAATCACCCCATTGTCTGTTTTTCTTCATCATGCTCCTTTTAAGCCATCTCAAGCTCATACTTTTGATTCCCAAATTACTCAATTTCTCTCCTGCAACCCACAGTCATACATCCAATTGTGTACTAGATATTTCTATCTGTATGTCTCACAATACCTTCAAAACAAGTTCCCAAAGCTGATGGTTACTATCAAAACAAAAACAGCAGCCTCAGAAAAAAAGCAAGATTTGGTGAGACTGTGGAGAAATTGGAGACTTTATGCATTATTGGTATGAATAGAAAATAATATAGCAGCTATGGAAAAGAGATTCTTAAAAAATCTACAAATAAGTTTACCATATGATTCAGTTCTTCCACTCTGGGTATATATCCAAAGGAATTGAAATTAGGATCTTGAAGGAATATTTGTATATCCATGTTCCTAGCATCATTATTCACAATAGCAAGAAGGTTAAAGCAATCCAAATATATAATGACGAATGTATGAACACAGTGTGGCATATGTCTAATGGAATATTATTCAACTTTCTAAAAGGAAATTCTGACACATGTTTTAATATGGATGAAACTTAAGGATATTATGTCACATGAAATAAGTCCTGCACAAAAGACAAATATTGTGTGATTTAATTTATAGGAAGTACCTAGAATAGTCAACTTGTAGAAACATACAGTCGAATAGAAGTTGTCATGGACAGGGGAGATGGGGTGGAAGTGAAAATCTGCTTAGTGACGTAGTTTTAGTTTTGCAAAAATGAAAAATTTCTGGAGATTAGTTTCATAACTGTGTGAAAAACGCTGCTGCTGACCTTTACACTTAAAAATGGTTAAGATGGACACAACCAGGTGGAGATAGCAGGTAGGTCAGCCACCTCTGAAGGAGCGCAGTTTATGTACATCCCAAGGGCCCAGGTTTGTTTCCTGGGTGTGAGTGGAACAAGCAATGTAAGCGACTAAATAAAAATAATATAAATTATTTTTAAAAATGATTAAGATAGTAAATTTTATGTTATGTGTATTTTATTAGTTTTTTTTTAAATTAAACATGTGTATGCCCTAACTGAATTGAATGTATTTTAATCTCCAATCTGCTTCTCTTAGTTTTCCAAATCTTAGTGATTGACACTTACCAGTCTCCCAGACAGAAAATTCTCCCTCTGCCTCATTCTCTTTGTCAATCCACTCACCAGGCTTTTGATTCTATCATCTTACCATTTCTTTAAACAGGCAATCCCCTTTATTAGTATCCTTATCTACTCTCAGAGTCGGTTACTGGTATTGTTTCCTGTCTCCTGCCCTAAATCTTACACCATATCTGTTTCTCTACTAGAATCTTTTTAAAAAAAAACTCCAGATGTGAGCAAATTATTTCCACTCTAAAACTAACAGTTTACTTCTGACTGTTACCATGTAGAACCAAAGAAGACTTGTATTGATCACAATTCCTTTCTTCTCTAATTCTTAGCTTCTACTTATTCTTGTGCTCTTTATATACAATGCACTGTAGCTGTAGTAAACTGTTTGCAGTTCCAGAGAACATGTCATATGAGTTCATGCCATTTTGCATTTGTTCTTGTTATACTCTGTTTGGACTGCCAGGAATGTGCCTCCCCATCCTGCCTACCTGGTGAACATCTGGTTTTCTTTGAAGGCATCTCAAAACTCATATCTTACATGAAACTTCTTCTGACCACTTCCTTTTTCTCTTCACAGTCAGAATTTATTTTTTCTCCTTAACACTTATGTATATTTAAAAAATAATTATTTCTGTAACATTTCGTTGCTCTTGCTTGCTTTAACTGTGTGGGTCATTTTATTTGTTTCTTTTGAAAGTCTACAGCTTATTTCTCTTTGTCTTCAATGCTCAGTATGTGCTTGGAACAGTGTATATGTCCATTAAAAGTTGGTTGACTTCATTATTATATATATATATATATATGAGTTGAACATTTATTCAACAAACATTTATTGAATACCTGGTGTGTCCTAGTGTTTGGGATACCAGGCCTCTTGTGTACAACATAGTAAAAGAGATATGTTAAAAAAACAGGTATGTTCAAACTTATGCCATAATGTGGTAAGTATCAAATGAGTGCTGTGCTTTGAAGGCATATAGGGGAGGGCAATGTGACAGTGTGGTGGTAGTGACAGAAAAACCCTGACAAGGAAAGCATCTGTGAAAAATTACTTTGGGCATGAGTTTACTAGTTGTAAATTCTTCATGGATCAGGGAATGTATTTTATTAACTATTTTACCTTTGGAGTCTAGTACTGTAATCACACTTTAACATTGAATGAACTGATTGTAAAACATTTTGGCCTCAATCTATTGAGTGCATTGTGCAGAAATATATTGTTCTAGATTATTAGCAGCGGGAGAAAAAAAAATGAGAAATCATGAAGGATTGCCATTAGAGGGCATCTGACAGCATCCTGCAGGCAAGTGTCTGAAATGGTCTTATGGAGGAAAACCGTAGGCCAATTTTTCTTATTAGGAAGAAAAGTGAATTAGAGGGAGAAGAGTTAAAAAACTGGGATATAATGGGGCCTCATTGCAATTGCCCCGATGAGTGATGATGGTGAATTGAGGCAGTGACAGCAATAATGGTGGGAAGGGGCTGCATTACAGGGTTTTTGAAGCAGATCCAGATCAAGATTTAGTGACAATCAGATGAGGGAAGAAAGATGGAGAAAATGAAACCAAGACCACGTTTGTCATAAGGCTTGAGGCTGGTGTGCAATAACGTATGTAACAGCATACTATGAACTACAAAGCATTACACAACAGCTGGCTGTTTTTTATCTTCTCGGGCTGCTCGGTGTTTAGATGAGTAAGGTGGCTGTAATTTCAGAGCTGTGTTCTGATCCAAGGAAAATCAAATTTCGGATTAAATTTTATTATTCCTGAGATCTCTCCAGAAGCAGCGATACGTAACTTGATGAAAAAGAGGGACGAAAAACAGTAACTCAGCTATTTTACAGGTAGACCCTTCCGATCTGCTGGCACGCGAAACTTTACAGGAAGCCGGGAGCCAGTAAGCACCACCTGCATCTCCCAGCCTTCCTCAGGCTTCCGCGGATGTCCTCGCTAGCCAATCAGTTCCGTCGACGTCATCGCCGCGCGCCGTCTCTGGACTAGTAGGCGGCAACCGCACGTGTCTGTGTTGACTGTCAAAGTCCTGGGAGTGTCCAGGCCCCGGAAGCTGTGCCCTCAGAGAAGTTTCCTTACTCCGAGGCCCACAATCAGCCAACTCCCAACCATGAGCGCCCCGGGCGTGCTGTCCTTTACCCAGCAGGGCTGGGAGCAGGTGCTGGCCAAGGTAAAGCAGGCGCTGGTATACCTGGACGCCGCCTGCGCCGAGAGCCTGCACTGGGGCTGTGGATCCGTGCGACTCCTGGAAGCCGTGGGGGGTCCTGCGTGTCACTTGCGGGAGTTCGAACCCTCTGCAGTTGGTGGCGGAGCCGAGCAGCCCAAGGTCGTGTTCGTGCTGAGCTGCCTGCTGAAAGGCCGGACCGTGGAGACTCTTCGGGACATCATCCGCCGCAGTCACTTCCAGTATTGTGTGCTGGTCACGGCCGTGAACCACGCTGTCCACCTCACGGCTAACCACGTGCCGGCAGCTGCAGCCGCGGAGATGGAGGGGCAGCAGCCGGTGTTCGAGCAGCTGGAGGAGAAGCTCTGTGAGTGGATGGGCAACATGAACTACACAGCCGAGGTGCTGCACGTCCCGCTCTTGTTCGCCCCGGCTGCTCCCCACCTGGCCTTGACGCCTGCCTTTGCTTCCCTTTTTCCATTGCTGCCCCAGGATGTGCATCTCCTTAACAGTGCCCGGCCAGACAAGAGGCGGCTGGGAAGCCTCGGGGAGGTGGACGCCACTGCTCTGACCCCTGAGCTGCTGCTGCAGATCAGGTGCCTGGTGTCAGGCCTGAGTTCTCTGTGTGAGCACTTAGGGGTACGGGAGGAGTGTTTTGCTGTGGGTTCCCTCAGTCGGATCATTGCTGCAGAACTGGCCAATTATGCCCCAGCCAAGAACAGGCGGAAGACGGCCACGGGGAGGGCATCAGTGGTGTTTGTGGACAGAACTCTGGATCTCACAGGTAAGTGGTATTGCTGTGGAGGCCCTCCGAACCCAACCTGCTGGCTTGTTCACTGAATATTTATTGACGTCTTAATAGCAGTCACATGGAGGCTACAAAGGTGAGCTAGATGGACATAGACTCTGGCTTCACAGAGGTTCTAGTCTAGAGGAAGGTACAGGCAAACCAATTCACAATTTAGCACTTACAATCAATTTGTTAAATGCTGTGATGCATATATACACCCTCATCATGCACTGTCTTGTTAAACAAGAGCAACTGTGTCTATCCCAAGAAATTGGGAAAGTGGAGTTATGTTGATATCGAGGAAAAATGGGCACCTTTTAGAAATGTACAGATGCCAGTATTCACACCAGTTCTTTATCAAGTGACTCATTTGGTGAGGAGGTGTTGACAGATCACCCAGTAGAAAGAAAATTGCACATCAAAACATGAAATAATCATAGACAGTTGGTTTTTCACAGGATAATGAACAAATATAACTCTTAAAATAGGTGAAAGAAAAATACTTTCATACCTGACATGTACATTTATTTTCAAAGGTCAGCTTTATTATTCTCTAGCTAGGTACTGTATAGTACAGGTAGTAGTCGACACTGGCCAAACCTAAGTTCAGGAAGAACAATCAGGAAACTGACACTGATAAGCATTCTGTTTAGCAGTTTAGAAAAGATACTGAACAAGGTTATAAAAACCATACTAGGTGTGTTTATTTTTGCCTCAATGAGATTAATGTTCCGATAACGAATATAGAAGGTAGACTAAGTGGTGATTCTGAAATAAAACCTTAATTACATGGTTGGAAAAACTAGGTGTTCAGTCTGTCAATGTGATTTAAATATAAGTAATAATGTAATATCACAGAACTCTTAGAGGATTAAAAAGGTAACACTTGAGTATATGTTTCTTGAGTTCTTTTAATGCATGGCACATGCTGTTTATATTTCTGTTTTTTTCATGCCAAAATGTGTCATCATGTTTCATAATTAATCAAAGTCACGCATTTTTGCATCTTCTAAGACTTCAGGTAGGCAAAGCTTAATGCTCTGGCTGTCGGGCATCATGGTGACAAATCCTTTATGCCTTTAAGCATAACTTCTGCCGTCTAAAAGCTTACAAGTTTGATTTACCCAAATCAAGAGTGATTTAGAAATAAGGGCTCATAAAGACCAAGTTGCCATTCTGTAATTATTTTATACTTTCACCTCCAGCCTCTAGATCTCCCTTCCTATACTCAACTCTCAGCTTTCTTGCTTTTATATCATTGAGCAAAATGTAAACCATAAGAAAAATCCATATCTTCCCATCACCAAATCTATCTACCTTTTTACTCATGTACCCACTTATTTTTCTTTTCTTCATATTAAAAGGAGATGCACTGTCCTTATACTATATGTTAACTTTTTTTTTTCACCTTTCCAGAACAGATCATCTATTTTCACTTTTCTTACAGAATTGCTTTTTCAAATAACGTAGCTCTTTCCTACATCATTATTTAAAAAATATTCCACTGGATCTGTCCCTCTACAAACATACAAACAGAATGGAATATCTTTTCTTGACTTCTCATTCTCTTTCATTTTTACTGCATTTTACAGAAAACTTGAAAGAGATTTCTGTACTTGCTATTTCTACAATCATCTGCTCAATTTTGCCCCTGAATCCCTTGACATCAGGCCCATTCCCCAAATACTACCAAGAAACTTGCTCTCTCAAGATCAACAATGGCCTGCAAATGCTAAGTCCAGTGTTTAATGATCAGGATTCTCTGTACTCAATCTGAAAGTAGCATTTGATATAGCAGAATAGAGTATACAAACAGTAAGAATAATAACGAAATGTAAAGAAGTACCATTAATATAGATGAGGTGATTTCTTATGTGATCCCACCAAAACATACATATTTGACTTGTCATTTGCTTGCTCCTGTGACCTCCAATCACACCAGCTACCAACCCATGTCCTTGGATCAAATCACTTTCTTTGTACTTGTTAAAGACCCCTTTGCCAGTAGGTGGGCTTCCAGGGTATTCTTTAAATTAGTGAAGGTACTCAGTAGGCAGATTGATATGAGTGGAAGCATTTTAGATATATGAGATTAGGTGAAAGTATTTGATGTTGAAAGGGAAATTTTTTTAAAGGGAGCAAATAAGAGGTTTCTTTGTGTAGATTCAAGACAGCGCATAAAAAGAGAATGAAAAAGTACAGTCACTCTGTCAAGGGCTTAGGAGAAATGAAAATATGATTTTCAAATGAATGTGGAGATAATTATACATGGTGTGATGATAAAGCAATGAGAGTGAACCTCATAAAAGTTACCTGAGGTGTTTCTAAGTACATTTATAATTATTAAGAGCTGGTGTGCCCTGGTGGCTCAGGTGTTAAGACCATGCCTGGGGAGCAGTCTACTTATAACCCCAGGACCTGGGTTCATGACCTGGCATGGGGGTGTGGGGGACAACTAAAATGAACAATTAAATAAATGGAAGGTACCTCTTCCTTCTCTCTTCTTTCATACCTGCTCCCTGCCTGCCTTCATTCCTGTTTACCTTCCTTCTTTTTTTAAAAAAAGAAAAATATGTTTAAGGGTTCTGCTTCCTAACTGTCTCCATGAATAATTCAGTTCAAAAAGCATTAGGTGGGGCTAAGTAAGTAGGTATCCACTTAAGGAGGAGGGAACTCAACTGGTCCCAAATTTGGAGTTTGGTAAGATCTGTGGAGAAGCGAGGTCACCTGTGTGAGGTGGTGGGTGTCAGCAACAATGACTAAGTAGGATAGAGGGTAAGAGGAAACCAGAGTGGGATAAGGAGGTGTCCTTAGGGCCCAAAATATTTGCCTAACTACTGGTGCATGAGCCCTGTGAAGCCAATCACCTTGGGCATGGATTTCAGAAGAAATAGTTCATAATTTACTTACCTTTAAAAAATTATGACATAGTCCATTTTAGAGGGGATAAGAATTATTGATGACTGATGGGAGATTTGGGCAAATAGAGTCTAACTGGATCTAGTTCGTACTGTGATCCTAATAACTTATAGAGTCTTACATTTTTTTAGTTTTTTTCTGTTTAATTGTATATATAAATATATATACACACAGGGCATATATAAAAATTCATGTTATTATTATAATTTTAATGTTTATTTTGGAATAATTTAATTTGCAGAAAGTATGCAAAGATTTTAGAGAGCCTTCCCATATGCTCCTCATAATCTTCAGTTTTTCCTTATGTTATTATCTTACATTGCTGCGGAACTTACCAAAATTAAGATAGCACTTGGTAGGTGACTAATAACTCAACCCCATATTTTATTTGAGAAATTCATGTTATTAGTGGTTATATGTTTTTAATTTTATCCATGATGCTTTACCATTAAAATATTTATATACTTGCATTTCTTAGACGTAAAATTGGCACAACCAAAAATAACCTTCAATCAAGAAATATTTGGCATTGTTAATATTATGCTTGCAATATCCAAATTTTTTTTACTTTTCTGTCATTATCTTTGCTGAAAGTAATATCACTCTGTAATAATCGGTTTAATTTTTTTGTAAACATTTATTGAGTGCCTGCTGTATGCTAAACATTGTTCCAGGTTTAGGGAAACAGTCATAAACAAGATAGACACATTTCTTACTCTTCTGAAGCAGTTGATAAGCAGTTAGCATTTAAAGACATAGAATGTTTGTTGTAGTTATTTGAGAGGTAAATGGTCACTAATGTCTGTTACTGTGTTTTTGACTTACTTTTAGACCACCCTGAAGCTTGGGTTCCTGTAGAATGTTTCAGGCATGTTGACAGAGGATTTAGGTGCAGGCATTATGTGGACTCTTCTGGCTTCTGATTTGTTTATAGAGACAATTAAAAAGGTAGCAATGACTTATGAGTCTTTAAAAAGGTTTGGGTCTGGTTTCTTTTCCTTTCATTTCTGACTCTTGGGATTGCCTGGTAATGCTTTGTTACTAGTCTTCAGGTTCCAGATCAAAAGATAGGAGTTAACTCAGGGAAAAAATTTCTCTCAAGTTTCATTCTCCAGAATTTTTAACTTCATGACAACGTTTAAATTAAGTCCAGTCAATTAAAAATTAACTTGCAGTCAGTGGGTAGTTCTTAGTCCTGATACACTAATGTGTTTCTATTTGCTTTAAGATGGGATTGTGGCGTGCCCCCTGTCTCCGAAGGAGCACAGGCCACACATCCCTGGGGTCCACTTCTGGACCCCAGGGGAAACAACCAGTGTGAACAACTAAATAGAAAACAAAAATAAAATTATTCTGGCTCCTCTCTCTTCCTCCTTGCCTACTCACCTTCATTCCTGCCTGCACCTTTCCTTAAAAAAAAGATGTGATTATGTATTGTTTTATTGTTTGTTAAAGTATTAAAAGTTGAAACTATTAATAATGCCTAACAATTGGAAGCATACTACTTTTCTCAACACTCTTTTTTTCTTCTCTATCTATAAACTCCTTTCATTTTCACACTGATTCCTTGAGGTAAGCATTTTAATTATGTTTATTTTACAGATGGGAAAATTAAGACAAAGGAGTTAAGTCACTTACTCCAGATCACACAGTTAGTAAATGGCGGGGTCAGGGTTTGAACGTTGGGAGTTTGCTCCAAAATTTAAGCTGATAACCACTCTCATATATTGTGGAAAACAGTTTGACAACCTTTATCCTGGATAGTAGAGATGTTGTGGTATCCAGAGGTTAGCAGCTTCGGAGACTAAACACACTTGTTGGACTCTGGTGTTGCTTTAGGATTCAGAAAAGTGACTTATTCTTTCTACATTCCCCCATCTGCTTTCCCACCAAATGCAAACTAAATAACATGCATTTATTTTTAGAGTTCAGAATATCTATTTAAAATAAATACAAGTAAGGGACACCATTTAAAATCCATTTAAAGCTCTGACCAGATTGTCAGTGTTAGATCCAGACCAGTATAGCTTCAAGTCCTGGCTTAGTGACGTCCTTGCTGTCTGAGCATCACTGAGTTTTTTGTAAAGAAAGTAGTATCATCTCTGCTTCTTCCTAGTTGTATGTCCTTGGACAGCTTCCCTGATTTATCGGTCTTAGTTTTCTTTTAAAAATTGATTTGGTTCTTTTGTTTACATTGCTAATGTATTCTGGGATACTGCAATTGCACCCCAGTCGGCTGTGATTTCACACCACGTCTGCCACCAGAGTTCTACTCTTCTTTACCACCATCTTGTTCCCTCCTTTGTTCATCCTCACCTCTAGTCTGGAAAATGAGACAAATTAATAATATCTACCCAGAGGGTTGCTGAGACGGTAAAATAAGTTAGCACTCTGAGAACAGTGACTGGCATTTAATGAGCTTTGGGAAAATATTTTTTATTTCTATTAAGTAGTGATATGCTTTCAAATGTATCTTTTCCCCCAAGTATATGAACCCCCACAGGAAAAATGACCTTAAAGCAACCTTGTAATGCCTGAGTCCCTCCCATTGTTGGAATGATGTCTTCCAAATAATAACTTTTGAAGACATAACTTGGTGTCATGGAAAAATCATTCAACAGTATCTCTGACCTTGGATTTTAATTTGAGTTCATTAATTCATATGCTATTAAAATAGTAACAACATGTAAAGCACTTAGAACAGTGACTGGTTCACAGAAAACACTCCATTAATACTTCTATTATTGTAAACAGTTACCGTGCATTCATTTATTCTTTTTTTCAAATAATACATATTTAGTTAGTCAACAAACTCTATGCTAGACATCCTGGGTACAGGCTAAACTAGATAAACAGTTGCCATTAGGAAGGTAAGTTTCTAGCAGATGGAGAGATCTGCTAGTTTAGGTCAGGTTTCTAAGCTCTTCAGGGACTTGACGTCAGTAGTAAAATATACAAACTTTCTTGACTTCTTAAATACCAAGGTAGTATCATCCTATGACATCATTTACCCATCTGTATGTTGATAGTTTGCATTAAATGCTCACTAATGCCCACCATGTATAGGTACTGTGCTAGAATATAGTAGTAAACAGAGCAGTGCCTGCGTTCATGAAGCATTAAGTCCCACAAAAGGCACAAGTTAACTAAATAATTGTGAGCTTGATTAATGTTGCTAAGGGAGAAATGCTAGCTTTACGTTATTGATGTATATGAAATAAACTAAAAACATGTTATTTTTGATAGAAGGAGCATAATAAAACAATGTTTCACGTTCTTTTTCCTCTCGTTTTCTAAGTTTTTTTTTTTCTTGTCTGCTTAAACAGGAGCAGTTGGACATCATGGAGACAACTTGGTAGAGAAGATTATTTCAGCACTTCCCCAGCTTCCAGGGCACACTAATGACGTGATGGTTAATATGGTCGAGCTCACTGCCCTGCAGACTGGGGCGGAGAACCAGAACATGGTTGCACCAGGCTGTCTGGCACACTCCAAGTAAGAAAATTTTGTCCCCTCTGCTGTCTCTCTTCTCTTCTCTTTCTCTTCTAGATTGAGTGTTCCTGTAGAGAGGAAACAATGAAGAGTTGATCTGGTTGAAAAATTCATAGTAGATGACATTTAGAACAAGCATTTTCCTCCCTTAACTTTGAAATAACTATATCCATTAAGCAAAAATTAGCCCAAAAGTATGGAATTTTATAGAAGTGTTATTTAGGTGTAATAGAAGTTTGTTCCCAGTGTCAGTTAAGTGAGTCAGTGTAAATATTTCCATTTTACGATAGTTTCACATGGGATTGAATCTAGGCTTACTGAATTTATATTTCCCAGTTGACTTATTCATATGAGTAAATATCCTTAACAACCCACATAGCTATGAAACAGTGCCATCTTTTTGTATATAAGCGATATACTCTTGGGAATCAGTTGAAGAAGATTTTATTTCTATGTATATTTTTTCACAGGCTAGAGAAATCAGAAAAGAAGGTTATGTTCTTTATTATGTACAGTTTCAAAAATAAAAAACATTTCTCTAGAAGCACTAGAGAAATCAGAAAAGAAGGTTTATGTTCTTTATTATGTACAGTTTCAAAAATAAAAACATTTCTCTAGAAGCTAGATAAATCAGAAAAGAAGGTTATGTTCTTTATTATGTAAAGTTTCAAAAATAAAAACATTTCTCTAAAAGCATGACAAAAAGATACAATAGTTACCTTCTCTACTTTGTTCTGCTTCAACGATTCTTATGAGGTTAGGGTGTATTAAAAAGAAAATTATCTGTTTCTCTTATCTTCCATGTTTTTAATTTTTAAACAAGATCCTTTCGCGTTATGGCTTGAACTCTTCACAATAAAAAAATAGATTTGGAATTTCCTATCATATGTGGAATTAATTTTCAGCTCCCGAAATTTTCAGCTTTTTTGTGGGTAATAAATAGCATTTATTGGATGCCTGCTATAGGAAGAAAATGGAAAATTCTGTTGCTTTTTTAAAAAATAGTATTTTATTGAGGTAACTTTGTTTTACAAATTAAAATTAAAACTCATGTGTGTAGGTTCCCTATATGGGCAGGTTCTTCATTCTTCAGGTATATGTCAACACACCCTGCCATCCACCAAATCACCATTGTCCACTGGGCTCTGCTCCCACTTGCGCACCCCACTTCCCTTTTTGTAATTTAGTTCTATTGCAAATGTCCAAGGGTTGTTTTTTTTTTTTCTTTGTTCCTTTGTTTTGTCTATTCGTATTCCACCTACGAGTGAGATCATCTGGTATCTATGTTTTTTCTTTTGATTTATTTCACTTAGCATATATCCCTCTAGATTCATCCATGTTGATTCAAATGACAAGATTTTATTTCTTTGAAGGGCTGTGTAGTATTCCATTGTGTATATATACCACATCTTCTTTATCCATTCATTTGACATTGGGTACTTAGGCAGTTTCTAATTCTTAGTTATTGTGACTAGAACTGCAATAAACATAGGGGTGCATAAATCTCTGTGATTTGGTGTTTTTGCATCTTTCCCAGAAGTGGGATGGTGGGATCATAAGGGATTTTCATATTCAACTTTTTGAGAAATCTCCATACTCTTTTCCATAGTTTGCACTCCCATCAACAGTTTAAATATGTTCCCTTTTCTCCAAATTCCTGTCAACATTAGTTGTTTCCAGACTTTTGATAATAGGCAGTCTCTCAGGTGTAAGGTGATCTCTCATTCTTTTTTTGATTCGCATTTCCCTTATAGCCAGCAAGGAGGAACATCTTTTCATATGCCTTCTAGCCATCTGTAGGTCTTCTTTGAAAAAATGTCTCTCCAATTCCTCTTCCCATTTTTTGATTGGATTGTCTTTTTTTTTTCTTTTCTGTTATGGAGTTTTATGCGTTCTTTGTATGTTTTGAATACTAGTCCCTTGTAAGAAATATGGAACACAAATATCTTCTAGTTAGCAGTTTGTCTTTTTGTTTTGTTGATGTTTTCTCTCTGTGAAGAAGTTTAGTTTGATGTAGTTCCAATTGTTATTTATTTATTTTTTTGTCTCCCTTGATGCCAAACATGTGGCCCCAAAAAACTCTCTAAGGCTGATGTCATTAAATGTCTTTCCTATCTTGGCTTCCAAGAATTTTATGGTTTTTGGTCTTATGTCCTAGTCTCTAGTCAATTTTGGGTTAATTTTTTGTGTATGGTATTAGAGAGTGGTACAGCTTCATTCTTTTGCACATGTCTATCCAGTTATTCCAGCACCATTTATTGAAGAGATTTTCCTTTCTTCATCATATGATTTTGGTTCCTTTGTAATAAATCAACTGACCCTATGTGAGTATGACTGTTTCTAGTGATTCAGTTCTTTTCCTCTGATTCCACTGTGCCTTTGCTTTTATTCCAGTACCACACAGTTTTGATCACTATCACTTTGTAGTGTAGCTCAATGGGAGTGTAATCTCTCTGAATTTGTTCTTTTTCTAATTGATCAGTCTATTTAGAATCTTTTGTTGTACCATACAAATTTTAAGATTTTTTTTGTTCTATTTTCTTGAAGTAAGTCCATGGGCTTTTAATGGGGATTGCACTAAATCTGTATATTTCTTTAGGTATGATGGACATTTTAACAATGTTTATTTTTCCCAGCCATGAGCAAGGAATATCTTTCCATCTCTTTATATCCTCCTCTAATTCTCCTGAGAAGAACTTATTAGTTTTTATGGTACAGGTTTTTCACATCCTTTGTTGAGTATATTTCAAAGTATTTGATTCTCTTTACCTCTGTTTTTAAGAATGTGGTTACCTTTATTTCATTTTCTTCTAGCATATTGTTTGCATATAAAAATGCATTGATTTTGTATTCCTCTACTTTATTGTATTCATTGATTAGTTCTGGGAGTTTGACAGAATTTTTAGGGTTTTCAATATACATATATATATATGTATAATAATGTCATCTGCAGACAGTGATAGTTTTACTTCCTCCTTTCCAATTTGGATTCCTTTTATTTCTTTTTCTTGCCTATTAATTGCTCTGGCTAAGACCTCCAGTACATGTTAAAGAGTAGACAGCCTTGCTGTTTGACCTTAGAGGAAATACTTTCAATTTTTCACCATTGTGTATTGGCTTAGGATTTATCATATGTGGGCTTTATTATGTTCAGGTATGCACCTTCTGTCCCCATTTTATTAAGGTATTTTTAAAATCATAAAAGTGTGTTGAATCTTGTCAAATGCTTTCTCTGCATATATTGATAGGATCATGTAGTTTTACTCCTTACTCTTGCAAGTATGTTGAACCATACTTGCATCCTTGGGATTAATCCCACTTGTTGACGACAGTTGATCTTTTTGATTTATTCTTGGATTCAGTTTGCTAATATTTTGTTAAGAATTTTTACATGTATCTTCATTAGAGATATTGGTCTGTAATTTTCTTTCTTGGTAAGATCTCAGTCTACTTTTGGTATCAGTGTGACATTAGCCTCACATAAAGTTTTTGGAAGTGTTCCTTTTCAGTATTTTGGAAGCATTTCATAAGAATAGGTATTGATTTTTCTCTAAATGTTTGGTAAAACTCAGTAGTAAAGACATCTGGTCCTGGGCTTTTGTGTTTAGGGAAACTTTTGAATGCCTCTTTAATTTCCTTGCTTGATATAATTCTGTTCAGGTTTTCCATTTCTTCCAGGTTCAATCTTGGTAGACTGTATTTTTCTGAAAATGTGTCCATGTTCTCAAGGTGGTCTACTTTATTGGAATAGAGCTGTTCATAGTAGTCTCTTGATGTTTTTTATTTTGTGTCTGTTGTAACATCTCTCATTTCTGATTGTAGTTATGAGAGTTTTTTCTCTTTTTTTTTTTTTTGTGAGTCCAGCTGAAGGCTTGTCAATTTTATTTTTCCAAACAATAAACTTTTGGTTTCATTGACCTTCTGGATTGTCTTCTTGATTTCTATTTCATCTCAGATGTTTATTATTTCTTCTATCAATTTTTGGCTTTAGTTGTTCTTTCTGTAATTACTTTAAATGTAGGGTTAGCTTGTTTATTTGCAATTTTTCTTGTTTCATGAGGTACACTTGGATTGCAATGAATTTCTCTCTTATTATGTTTCCTGCATCTCATAGATTATGGTAGCTCATGTCTTATTCTTATTGGTCTCTAAGTGTTTTTAAATTATTTTTTGATTTCCTGTTTTATCCAAGAGTCATTCAGAATCACATTGCTTAATCTTCAATTAATTTGGGATTTTCCAGCTTTCTTTTTGTGGTTTATTTCTACTTTTAAGCCATTGTGGTCAGAGAAGATGCTTGGTATGATTTCAATCTTTGTAAATTTTTGATATGTATTTTGTGTCCCTATATGTGATCTATCCTTGAGAATGTTCCATGTATACTGAGAAGAATGTGAATTCTGCAGTCCTTGGATAAATAGTTCAGATATGTCTATTAGCCCTATCTGTTCAAATTTGTTGTTTAAAACTGTTGCTTCCCAATTAATTTTCTGCTTGTTTATCTGTCTTATTTTAAGTGGGGGATTGAAGTCTTCTACTATCATTGTATTGTTGATGCTCTTGTTAGTTCTGATAATACTCGCTTAATATGTTTAGATGCTCTTTAGTTGGTACATATATGCTAATAAGTGTTATGTCTTCTTGCTGGATTGACCCCTTGATATTTTATAATGTTCATCTCTATTTTGTTATCCTTTTTATCTCAAGTCTGTTTTATCTGATCAAAGTATGCTTGTTTCTCCTTTTTTTTTTCTTCTAATCACTGACTTTGAGCCTTTGACTTTTGAAAGGTAATTTTCCTGAATGCAGCAAAAGATTGGTTTATGGTTTTTAATGCATTTGGCCACTCTGCATCATTTGATTGATGAGTTCAGTCTTTAACATTTAGGGTGATCATTGATATTTAACTGTCGATTGTCATTTTGTTGTTTTCTGGGTGTTGTTACAGACAGTGCTTTTGTTCTTTTCTTCCACTGCGGGTTGAATGTAGTTATGTTTTGATGGTTTCTCTTTTTTTTTTTTTTTTTCTATTTTGCTTTTTTCTTGGAGATGTGTTTTGAGGTTACCCTGAGATTAGCATTAAGAATTCTATGTTTATTTCCTATTTTTATTTGAAAGCTTCTTAACTGATCTGTGGGGCAGCCTGGTCTTCTACCTGGTTGCCATCTTGGACTCTATAGCCTGTATTTCTTGTGTGTTTATATGCTCCATCAAAACAGAGGCCATGTGCTCACTTCAGCCGCACATGTGCTAAAGCATAGGTCTAAGGGCTTGCAGCTGTACCATGAGAAATAACTAACATTGGAGTTATTTTGAACTGTTGAGAGGGCCAGTGAAAGGTTGTCATTAAGGAATCTCACTCTGGACTAATTAATATGAAGGGCATCAAAAAATATAAAATACCATCCTTTTTTTTTTTTTAAGGAAAGATGCAGGCATGAATGAAGTTACGTAAGCAGGCAGACAGGTAGGAAGAGAAAGGAGTTAGAAGCATTTTATTTAGTTTTTCATCTTGCTTGGTCTCCTCCAACCCTGGGTCATGAACATGGGTCCTTGGGCTGTATGTGGACTCTTTCCAGTGGTCTTATCTGCAGGACCACGAGGGCACATCTGAAATACCATTCTTCCCTTTCAGAAACACTTTTCTTTTTGGGGTAGTGATGATTTACATCAGATGTAATTAAAAACAATGGAGATAATATGAAATCAAGACTCAAATGCTGCTGTAGATTATTATTCCTTAAAGTATCAAGTTAATGTGATATTTACAGATCATTGTGAGACTTGTCGAAGTGGTGGTGCTTGAATTGATTGTGTCTTGAAGGATTTAGAAAAGAAGAGATAGCTAGCATGCCATTAGCAAAGGTACGGGAACAAGAGAAGCTGGGGTCCGATGTGATATATTGTGAGGAAAAACTACAACCTCCAGAACTTTCAGATCTATTATCAGATCTCTTTCACATTTTTTAGGACTTACTACATGTCAAATACCCTTCGAGGCATTTTACATTTTAAAAGTCATTTATGGTTTTTCGTCTGTTTTTAATATGGTTTGAGGTAACTTTGATTTATAATATAAGCCCATATGTGCAGGTTCATCATTCATCAAATATTTGACAACACTCCGTAACTACCACCAAATTGCCAAAAGTCCTCCACCACTTTCCACTGGACCCTCACCACCAGTTGCTCCCACCCTCTACACTATTCCCTGCTGGTAAACTCAGTTCTGTTGTCAATATCCATGGTTGGTTTTTGTTTCGTCTGTTCGTTAGCTTTTTTCTCTCTGTATTTTTAATACAAATGTTATCATTCAGATTTTTATTTTCTCCTTCTGACTTATTTTGATTTGCACAATACCCTCTAGTTCCATCCATGTTGTCACACTTGACAGAATTTCATCCTTTCAAGGCTGTATAGTTTTCCATTGTGTATATGTACCACATTTTTTTTTTTAATCTGTTCATGTGATGGTGATGATAGGCACTTGGGTAATACCCACTGTTTGACTATTGTAAATGATGCTGCAGTAGACATGGGGGTGTTTATGTCTCTGCCAATTAATGTTTTTTGGGTAATTACCAGAAATGGGATGATGGGATCATATGGAATTTCCATTCTGATTTTTTTGACAGATCTCCATTCTGCTTTCCATAAAGGTTGAACCAACTCCCACCAACAATGCAAAAGTGCTCCTTTTTCTCTGCAGTCTTGTCAACATTTGTTGTTTCCAGTCTGTTGGATAATAATCACTCCCACAGGTGTCAGGTGATATCTCCTCATTGTTTTGATTTATATTTCCCTATTAACAAGTGAGGAGGAACATCTTTTCATGTGCCTGTTGGCCATCTGCATGTCTTCTTTGGGGAAATGTCTATCAAATTCTTCTTCCCCTTTTTTGATTAGGTATTATTTTGTGTTGTTGATTTTTATGAATTATTTATATATTTTTATTGAGCTCTTGTCATATATATATGATGTGCAAGTACCTTCTCCAGTCTTTGTTTTTATTTTGATGATGGTTTCTTTCACTGGGCAGAAGCTATTTAGTTTGATGATGTTCCATTTGTTTTAGTTTTTATATTCCTTGCCTATTGAATAGAGTACTCAAATGCCTCTATTTTTTTCTAAATATTTTATGGTTTCCAGTCTTGTATCCAAGTCTCTAATCCATTTTGAATTAATTTTTGTGTATGGTCTTAGGGAGTGGTCTAGATTCATTCTTTTGCACATGACTGTCCAGTTTTCTCAACATCATTTGTTGAAAAAACTTGCTTTCTCTGTCATGTGCTTTTGATTTCTTTGTTGTAAATTAACTGACCATGTATGTGAGACTCTTATTTCTGGTGATTGAGTTCTATTACACTGATCTGTGTCTCTGTTTTTATTTCATTACCACAGTTTTGATCAGTATTGCTTTGTGGTGTAGCTCAAGATTTGGGAGTGTGATAGATCCACTTTTGTTCTTTTTTCCTCATGATTAATTTGGTTACCCAATGCCTTTCATATTCTGTACAAATTTTTCATTTTTTGTTCTATTTCCTTAATAAATGCCAGTGAAATTTTGATGGGGATTGCATTAAACCTGTATATTGCTTTAAGTAAGATGGCTATTTTAGCAATTCTTTCCATCTATGTTCAGTGGATATCTTTCCATTTCTTCGTGTCTTCTATTTTATTTAAACAAACTTTCATAATTTTCATTTACAAGTATTTCACCTCCTTTGTTAAGTATATTCCAAGGTATTTAGTTTTTGTTTCTATTGTAAATGGAATTGTTTTCTTGATCATTCTCTTTCATCATGTAGTTTTCATATAAAATGCAACAGATTTTTATATATTCAATTTGTAGGCTGCAACTTTGCTGTACTCATTAAATTCTAGCAGCTTTTTCATGGAGTCTTTAGGGCTTTCTATGTATATTACCATGCTACCTGCAAGTAGTGATTATTTACTTCTTTACAATTTGTATTCCTTTTCCTTCTTCTTGCCTAAATTCTTTGGGTAGGACCTCTAGTATGATGTTAAATAGCAGGTACAAGAATGGACATTCTTGTCTCATTCCTGATCTTAGAAATAACACTTTCAGTTTTTCACCATTGAGTATAATGTTGACTGTGGGTATTTTATTTTTTTAGGAAAAGCGTAGGCACGAATGAAGGCAAATAGGCAGGCAGACAGGTAGAGACAGGGGAAGAAACACTTTATCTTATTTAGTTGTACATCTTCGGTTGTTCCCTCCAGCCCCCAGGGCATGAATATGGGACCTTGGGATATATATGGATTGCACCCAATCCCTACTCTACCAGGGTTCACTGGCTGTGGCTGTATAATATATAATTTTTTCATATAATATATCAAAAATGGGTACTAAATCTTGTTAAATGCTTTTTCTGCATCTATTGATTTGATAATTATTTTTTTCTTGTTTTTGTGATGTGGTGTATTACATTAATAATTTGTGTATGTTGAACCAGCCTGCATCCTTGGAATAAATCCAATTTGATCGTGATATATGATTTTTGATGTATTGCTGGATTCGATTGGCTAATATTTTGTTGAGGATTTTTTTTATTTTAAATCTAAGTTCATAAGAGATATTGGCCTATAATTATCTTTCTTTGGGATGTCATCGTCTGATTTTGGTATCAGTGTAATGTTGTCATCATAAATGTTTGGAAGTGTTCCCTGTCCTTCAGCTTTTGGGAAGAGTTTGAGGATAGGTATTAATTGTTCTCTGAACGCTTGATAAAACTCACTAGTAAAGTCATCTGGGCTTTTCTTTTGGGGAAGACTTTTGATTACTTCTTCAATTTCCTTGCTTGCGATAGTTCTGTTCAAATTTTCCAATTTTTCCTGATGCAGTTTTGGTAAGCCATGTGTTTCTAACTTCTGTCCTTGTCTTCTAGATTGTCTAATATATTGGCATATATCTGTTCATAGTAGTTTCTTATACTTTGTATTTCTGAGGTATCCATTGTAACTACTCTCCTTTCATTTCTGATTCTAGTTATAAGAATTTTCTCTTTTTTTCGTTTGGAAGTCTAACCAAAGTTT
This sequence comes from Solenodon paradoxus, assembly GCA_004363575.1. NCBI lineage: Eukaryota > Metazoa > Chordata > Mammalia > Eulipotyphla > Solenodontidae > Solenodon > Solenodon paradoxus. Next base: position 3,585 of record RJWH01005217.1, on the reverse strand, counting down.
GTCAGTTTTGTTTATTTTTTTCAAAGAACCGTATTTTGATTTCAATGATCTGAATTCTCTTTTTGATTTCTGTTTCATTTATTTCTGCTTGAATTTTATTCTGTCCATCTACTGGTTTTTGGTTTTCGTTGTTCTCTTTAAAAATAATAAAATATGCAATATTATTTACTATTAATTCCGAACACCTATAATTTTAGTATAACTTTGTGTTTCTTGAAAAATTCATCATCAGATTTAGTAGTTCTTTGGCCATAAATAGTATTACAAAACCAGACTAGAACTACCCTGTAAAGCCATCTGTCTCTGGGCTTTTATTTTCAGGGAGATATTTGATTACCACTTCAATCAAAACAAGCTTGATTAGAATTCAGTTTTGTAAAGAGCTAATATTCCTGACAAACATGAATATTGGCTGACTTTTTTTTAATTGAGGTGAATGTTAAGAAATGGAGACATTACGATATACAACAACTTTATGTAGTCAATTGCGTGGTCTTCTTTTTTCAGTCAGTTAATCATTTTAAATACAATCACGTATTGCTTAATGACATGACAGGCAACAACAAACTGGGTACACAAGTAGTGATTCCATTTGGCTATGCCATGTAGCCTAGGTCTGGAGGAGGCTATCCTATCTAGGTTTCTATAACTGCACTTTATGGCGTTTTCACAATGATGAACTCACCTAACAATACTATTTCTCAGAATATAGCATGTCTTATAACTACCCTGTAAAGCCATCTGTCTCTGGGCTTTTATTTTCAGGGAGATATTTGATTACCTCTTCAATCCCCTTATTTGTAATATTTCTGTTCAGGTTTTCTGTTTCTTCCTAATTCAACCTTGCTAAGTTATATATTTCTAAAAATCTGTTCATATTCTCAAGGTTGTCAAATTTATTGACATGTCTTTTCATAGTAATCCTTTTTGATGTTTTGTATTTCTGGAGACTTTGTCATAACTTCTCCCCTTTCATTTCTGATTTTAGTTATGAGTTTTCTCTATTTTTTTTAGTCTAGCCAAAGGTTTGTCAATATTGTCAATATTTTCAAGAACCAACTTTTGGTTTTATTTATCTTTTGAATTGTCTTTTTGATTTCTATTTCATTTATTTCTTCTTGAAGTTTTATTATTTTCTTCTCCTTCTACTGACTTTTGACTTCAGTTATGTTAGATATAGATTGTTTATTTGCTGTTTTTCTTGTTTCTTGAGGTAGACTTTGATTGCTATAAACTTTTCTCTTAATACGGATTTTGTTGCATCCCATAAGTTCTGGTAGCTTGTGTCTTTATACTCCTTTGTATACAAATATGTTTTAAACTCTCCTTTGATTTCTTCCTTTATCCAAGTCATTCAGAAAAATGCTGTTTATCCTCAATATATTTTGGAATCTTCCAGCATTTTTTTTGGGTGGTTGATTCTCTAGTATTAAGTCATTGTGATTTGAGAAGATGCTTGATATGATTCATTTTTGTAAATTTGTTGAGTCATGTTTTGTTCCCCAACATATGGTCTATTCTTGAGAATGTGCACTTAAGAAGGATGTGAATTTTGTAGTCATTAGATGAAATTTTCAGTGTATGTCTGTTAAACCCATCTGTTCAAATTTGTCATTGTTTTTTTCCTGATTAATTTTCTGCCTGGTCAATCTATCCATTATTGTAAGTGGAGTATTGAAGTCTCCTACTATTATCATATTGCTGTCGATAGTTCCATTAATAATTACGTTATGTATTTTGATGCTCCTTCATTTGGTGCAAATATGTTAATAAGCGTTATGTCTTTTTGCTGAATTGACCCCTTATTCATTATATAATTTGCATCCCTGACTTTTGTTATCCTGTTTAGTTTGAAGTATATTTTATCTGATACACATTGGCTCTCCCGGCTGGGTTTTTTTTTTGCGGGGGGTGGATTTACTGTTTCACTGTAGGATTGTCTTCCAACCATTGACTTTGAGCCTGTGTTTATCTTTTGAAGGAAGATGAGTCTCTGAAATGCAGCAGAATGTTGAGTTATATTTTTTAATCCATTCTGCCAGTCTGTTCCTTTTAATTGGTGAATTCAGTTCATTGACGTTTAGGGTAATTATTGTATGCAGTTGTTTCCTGCCATTTTGATCATTGTTTTCTGGGTGTTGTTACAGACAGTGCCTTTGTTCCTCTCTTTTTCTTCTTGGTAATTTGAAAGGCATTGTGATTTGTTTCCTTTTTAATTTTGTTCTTTGCTTTATCCCTTGTGATATGTTTTTAGGTTACCCTAGAGTTTATATAGAAAGCAAGTTGGTCTTGAGCTCATTCTAACCGTAGACATTTTCATTCTCCTTGTTCTTTTTTATATTTTGATATCTTTGTATTTGTGTTTTTTCTTTACATTTTATAGGACTCCTTTTAGAAGTTTTTTGAAGCTGGTTTTAATGGTGATAAATTCCTTTAACTTCTGCTTGTCTGAAAATCTCTAATTATTCCTTTCATTTTTTTTTTACTTGATAATCTAGCAAGGTAGACTATCCTTAATTGGAAGTCATTTTCTTTCTCTACTTTGATTATATATTATACCATTATATAACCATATAATCAGGTCTTCCATTCTGTAAAGTTTCAGGTGAGAAATCCACTATTAGTCTTATTGGGGCAACTTGTATATAACTTGTTTTTCTCTAGCTGCTTTTAAGATTCTCTGACTTGTATTTTGAAATTTTAATGATGATTTGTCTTTGTGTATGTCTGTTTGTGTTTCTTTTATTTGGAACTCTCTGAACTTCCAGGATCTGGAGGTCTGTTTTCTTCCTCACATTAAGGAAATTGTCAGCTATTATTCTTTCCAATACAGTTTCTGCCCGCCTTCTCTTCCTCTTCTCCTTCTGGGACCCCAATGATGGGAGTGTTGTTCTTTTGATATTATCCCATAAATCTCGTATGCTGTATTTGTTTCCTTTCTTTATTTTTCCCTTTGCTGGTCTGCTCGGATATGTCCCCTACCCTATTTTCTTGCTCATTTATTAAACTAGAGGCTTCTTCCAGATTATTGTTATGCCCCTCTATTGTGTTCTCTAGCTCCATGAATTCTGTTTGGAACATCCTCATATCTTCTCTCTCTTTGTTGTAGCTGTCTTTTTGTTCCTCCCTTGTTTTTCTGATTTCTCTGAGTATCATTCAGACTGTTGCTTTAAAGTCTTCATCAAGTAGTTTTCGTAATTCTGTTGCATTCAGATTTTCCCCTGGTGCTTTCTTTTGGTTCATTGTTTCATATATATTTCTCTTTCTCTTTGTTCTGTTTGACATTCTGTGTTTATTTCTGTGGGTTAAGCTTCCCCTGGAGCAAAGGCCATTGTTTAGGATACCACATTGCACAATATATGTCTGGTTATTTATCTGGAATGCTGAACTTTAGTTTTATAATCTCAATACTCATCAGAATTATTGAAACCCTAGAGTCCACCCTGTGTTGAGACCCGACAGTTCAGTTTATAGGGTTGGAGTTGGGATAAGGAATGCAGAGTTTTCCCCCCAAGTCATAGGTATGAACAAGGTACAAGGAATGAGGAGAGAGACCCAAGAGTTGTGGGCTCAGTTCACAAGCAA